>JAQGAI010001245.1:0-15439 GCA_034696905.1 Lepidocyrtus violaceus | reverse complement strand
TATATATTGCTTCCAGTCAAGTGACGTTCTTTACTGATTACAGTTTCGTTATAGTTAAGCGAACCATACAACAGGCACTACACATATACTGTATCTGATAAAAACTAATAATAATATTTCATACATACTTTGCTCTGTGACGTACGTAAACGCTACTACAGATGGAAATAGGGATTTTCTAAATTATCGCCAGGATTGGATGACTTTTGCAAGAGATTCTCATAAATAGACTTTTGTAACGTGCAGTCAATAAAGAGTACTATGTTGTTTAGATAGATAAGAGATGCTTGCCGAATGTCCAACAGTTTAGAAGAGATATCAAATCTGTTTTTGCAGTTACAAAAAAAAACAGTTACAAATACATTGTTTTTACCTTGCTTATGGAAGAAGTAATTCCCCATAAAAGGAGTAATTTATTTGGAAATGTTAATTTTTGAATTCCGAGAACCACAAGAACAATGGCCTCTGTACTCTGTATCAACCGCCCACACTCCATAAATTTTTAATTTTTATAATCCTCTTTCGTTAAGAAGAAATAATCCATCCATATAGCATATAGCCTATAAGAATTCAACGTTACTTACAACCCTATTCTGCTGATAACCCAATTTAGATCTCCCAACTTGAGGTACATTTCCTTTGAAAAATGTTTATTTATTAACGACCTGATTTTATCATGTCCTGTTCTTTCTAAGTAACAACTTTTTAAAATGAACTTATGCATGCAAAAATCTTTACCAAGCGAAAAAAGTATGTTCCATTCTTTCCGCAAGCAATAAAAAGTTGCTACCACCGCCGCCACCAGAATCATAGTTCAATTCACACTCATTCCCACCGCGACCACCACCATCACCTTAAGAAAACCACCGACTGGGCATTGAAGAAAGCCACACATTTCAACTTGAAGAAGCCCATTATCACAATCTATGAAAATGAAATGGGACGGTGTAAACTACAATTCTTTTTGGCTCTTTCCTGTGACCACGGCCGAAACTCTTTGAGAAAATGGGTTTGTGCGTGGGTGGCAGCATATTATTACCCCCCATACACAGAACACCAACCAATCCATATAGCAGCATTATTATCAGTCTCAAGACATGTTCCCGTTTCCTCCACCATTGTTGTGTAATATTTTG
Source organism: Lepidocyrtus violaceus (assembly GCA_034696905.1). Taxonomy (NCBI): domain Eukaryota; kingdom Metazoa; phylum Arthropoda; class Collembola; order Entomobryomorpha; family Entomobryidae; genus Lepidocyrtus; species Lepidocyrtus violaceus. The sequence continues at coordinate 14,303 of JAQGAI010001245.1, read as the reverse complement.
TAGCAGAGCTAGAGCAGAGGCCACCTTGCTCATTTGCACTTTCTTCCGCTCCTTTCGGAGCCCATTTATTTATAAACTTTCATTATGTCATGTTCCTTTACTTTTATCATTTAAAAAGACGTCCGTTCTTATTTGCTGGCCCGAACAGAACAACGAAAACAACCAAACCGCAACCCAAACAAAAATTTTAGTTGTGTATTTAGCATTTTCCTTGTTGTTTTTTACGATCCTGTTGCATAACAAAAACATGGAAGGAATCTAATAACAAAATATGGTAATATGGCTCATATACCTGCTGCCTACCTATAATATGCTCCTTATTCTCTCCTCTCCCAAACGTACTTACTTTTTATTAGCCATTTTCACCCACAAACACCGGAACCAGCATGGTTTTCTACTCTCCTCCTTAGAAAAACAAACCTGGAAGAGAAAGTCCTTCCTCCTCCCTGCCTCTTTTATTCCTCTCCTTTGGAATATTATCAAAAAACATCAGCTTTGCTTTTTCTAAAATCGCAATCAAAGCATCGCGTATTCATTCACGGGAGCAAGAAGCTTATATAGGGGAAAGCGGAAATATTTACTTTGCTGATATGTAACCAGATAATGAACTCACTAAATAAGTACAATACGCAAAGTAAAATACCAACTTATATAACAATGGACTGGGGGCTCTGCGGAGCAAGACCAAGGAAAAAAAGACCGGATATTAAAATCCATAACTAAGTTTCAGTTAAAACCAAAACAACATTACAAGAATTTTCCCCGAAATATGTAACTCTAGCTATGAATTCAACATACATTTTATTTTTACTACTTTAAAAACAGCGTGGGTTGTACGAGGTTGAAATGAATTACATAAATTCTATGCAATTCGTATTTCTGAAATAATTTGGGCGATGTCCTTTGTATAAGGATTATCGGACATGCAATGCATGAGGCCACCTGTTGGTGACCTTTCTCAGGTGAACTCTATACTTTCTCCATTTCAAAAGTTATCTCCCATTTCCCCCATGAACGTCTGGCCTTTTTAGGGTTAAAGCAGAAAATCAAAGTCACCAAAAAGGGAACTTTCTCTGACGGGACTAATTTCCCAAGCCGGAAAATTATTTTTAACTCATCCAGAAAATGAGTTTTTAATGTTTTCATTCCTGTTGTTTCAAAAACTTTTCCGGCAAGGGGCTGTAAGGAATAAAAAGCCTTTTCATGTTGCCCGATAAAAAAGGAGTGTTTTAGCGGGGCCAGAAGAATAGCCGCATTTACTAATCTCGCATGTTCCCAGTTCCTCCTTAATGAAGCTGACATTGTACACGAGCACAAAAATATTTTCCGCCAAACTAACGCTCTCCCTCCAATCCAAGTTCTTTCAGGAGAGGAGGATAAAAAAAGGAAGAGGAAAAAGTGAACTTGACTACTTGCTTGGGAGGAGAAAGTTTTCTTGTGAGAAAGTAGAAGGAAGGATAGTACCTTGTGGATAATGCCCATTATAATTAGGTTAGATAATTTTTTGTTGACTTGTTCCAAATGTTTTTCAATGTGAAAAAAATTACCTCCCTCCGAAAGAAACTTTTACTTTTCGTCGGGGGAGGAGGCTTTCTCAACTCAGAAGTTTGACTCAATTAATAGGGAAGATAGATAGAATGGAGGATATGAGACAAAATACTGTATTTTTTCTTGTCTTAAGCCTGGTTACAGTTACAGTACAGTATCGGATACATAAAATATCGTATCCTATTCCATCCACCTTTTTGAAAATAGTGGAAAAGATTGAGAAAGAAGCAACTAAATTTTAATCTAATCAGATACTTTCCCTCCTACAACATCCGCCAACAGCAACGTCATCTCATCTCTCATATATGAACAAACTATCCAAGGAAGTACTTTTATCTGTCCCGCTGATTCCACTCACTTCCAACTTTCAGTTTTGAGTGCTTTCTATTTAATTTAACTTTTCCTTATTTAAAAAAAACTATTGTAACGTTTGTCAACAAGTTATAAAATAGAAATGGAGGAAATGCATTAATGACTCTAGTCTGCGCAAATCGAAATTTACAAATGCCAAACTTGCTTACTTATATAACCTACGTATTTTACTTTACATTCTGTCGCCTTTTTTTAGCTATGATGACCTATGAACTACGGAATCGCTTGAGTTTAGATTAGAACACCGGAAGTGAACAGGATGTTGATGATCAAAAATAATATTGATATTCAATACCCAAAGCTAAGCCAGAAGTTATGTAAAATTACATTCGTATAGCATAGTATAGCATGAAAAAGCGAGTTGACTTCAATATTTTTTTGAGTAGGAGAGCAACATCTTTTCATCTTTTATGCGCGTCCCACTCACTTTTACTTGTCGTACTTTTGAAGTCGAGGGGCTGGCTGTGCGGCAAATACAGACTTTATTATGACATTTTTCAAATACAAAATTGCCCTTCCATGCATGAACGTTGGCTGAGGGATCCTTACTTTTAAGATAATGATATGAGGAGCGTCAAATGAGGATGAAATTGAAGCGGGGAAATTGCTATTTTACTTTCCGGGAAAAGACTTTCATCGGATCTTAGATCTTATCCTGTTTATTCAGAGCGAGCAATAATAAGCTTGGCATATGGGATCTCACTAACGACGGTCTATGCCGATCAAGCCACTTGGCAAATTCCCAATCATCCTAAAATCACCATGATTCATTTTTGATCAATCTTCTGGAAACAAAATTCTAGAATGATAGGAGATGGCATATATGACAAGATATAACATCGTATGAGTATGATCATTCTAGCCAACAGGGATATTTAAGCATCCGTAGAAGCAGCTGGAATTTAATCAATTCCATATTAAGTAATTGTGCTGTAATTAAAGTCATACCTAGTATTTTAGAACTGCTTAAAATTTTACAATGCATGATGAAAAGTCGTTTTCAGCAGCTTTGTTAAACGTTTAGATGAAAGCTACAAGTAAGAAACAGGAGGAAAAGCGCAAAGAAAAGTAAATTTCAAACCACCAATAGAAAACAAATGGACAACAAAGCATTTTAACCGGTAATGCATATGGCCTGTTGCGGCTGTAAAATTCAGAAAAGCAAAAAAACAACATTCATCATTCCTGTATTTTCTTTCGATTTAAATTTACGTAGAAACTTTAGTTATATGAAAAAGTTTTTCCTTCCACCACTTTCATCCAAACATTAAAAAGTGAGGCAAATCTCTGATAACTTTTATTTCGTCAGGCTTGATTGATCTTATCAGTTGCCCATTTAATTAATTGCTTATAGTTGTATTCGCTTCTTCTTGTATTCGTTTTACTTGTTGGAAGCACTAATTAGAGAAGAGTGCTATTGCCAATATGTGCACGTATTGAATAAGGGAAAAACTTGATTTTTTCCCTTCTGCTTCTTGGAATGCTATACAGATAGCTTCTGGGTTTTCTCGGATCCAACCCTTTCTCATTTCTATGCATGAAAGCGCTCATAAAAAACTTACATATTTTTTCTATCCCTTCCTTCCATTCCTCTCCCGCTGACGACATCACAATCACAGGGTAAGTGACATTTTATTTGCGTAACTGGATTTTCAAGAATGTAAACACAGGAGGCTTTGAATAAACAAACGATTCAGGCTATCGGGTTAAGGTACATACCTTGGGAATGTGTATTGCATTGCCTTATCTGTATCCGACATGACGTCTGCAATCCAATCGATTTCCCAAGAAATACCTTTAATTTTGACCAGCCTAGCAGTTTCTCTGCTTATTTGCATTCCCACTCACGCCCCATCCTTATAAATCTGACATAAGTACGAGTACAGTACATTACCACCATCCATATTCCATATCGAATGCATATTATATTATCCTCTTTTAAGGAAGCCTCCAATTGATTCCTGCGCCTCTTGTTGAACCCTTAAGAAATAGGATCATGGGAGGATCTCATCCAAAAATAAATAAATATTTATCTCCTTCAGCTCCAGCCAACCAACCAACACCAACCGATAAAAATAATAGAAAGAGGAAGATAAAAAAAAACTTTTCCACTTATATTTATATCTTCCCAATTTTTACCAAGAAATAGCCCATTCTCAAGCCATTATTATAGTTAGCGGTTGATACGGTGGTGTCAGTATCATGACTACAAAAAAAAGTGGAACACCAAACACCCATAACAGGCCACGGATGGCCGGTCTAATCGTAAGAGCTAAAAATAGCCAGTTTTATGATGTTGCTGATGATCAGGATCACGATCGCTATTTGTAATTGATGATAAAAAGAAGAGATGCGGATACGTACCCCGACCCCCGACTCGATATCAAAGAAAACATGGATGCTTCTGCTTTCACTTAAGGGGAAAATAGTAAAAAAAGCTGCTGCTGCTGCAAGTGAGATATGATGACGACGAAGGGGAGGATGTTACCATCAACGAGCTTTATAGGGAAGCCACATTCGAGCTCATCTTTTATAATCCCTTTTACACCTCACACCTTATTAACCCTTTCCCCATCATTCTCATCATCAGCATCATCATCCAACTTTTCAGTTCGAAAGCAGTCGTGTTGGAGGTGGTGGAGGCGGATGGAGTTTTCTGCGATGCAGCAAGACACATCCTTATCCCGTCCCCGTCCTTGTTGCGCGTATCTGCTTAACTTGTGATGTGGGAATTTTTAGCCGCGTGTAACCTTCATTGATTATCACCAGCACCATCCCTTTCTTTCCCCGGTGTTGTTTCCTTTTTTTCCGACTCGCTCACCTGCATTTTCAGACCTGTACAAGTTTTGGAGGAAGAGAGTGAAAGTGCAAAAGGGACTTGCTAATGAATTTTCATGGAATAGACCGTATTTTGAGTGTTCCTTATGAGCCTCCCTCCACCAGTTTCCCCCCACTTTTGCTTACGCAAGCAAAAACAGCTGCAATGCTACATCATCATCCTCGTATTTAAATTTTACCCATTACATAACTCCCCCTCCCTCTCCCCCTCTTTCAATTTGATTGTGCTCTTTTCATCCTTGTAATTTTTTGCATCATTCAAAAATAATAGAGAAATACCTTCAAAGAAACGGTAAACGTAACAGTGTTACCTTCTCATTATGCTGATGAGGGAATGGGTATTATGTCTTTCATGTCACTTCAAATTCCATCATTGATGTCATTAAAAGTCTTGCGTACGTACGTTGACACACTCAGCATACGAGTATACTCATTTATATTACTTTCTCCAAATTCATTCATGATTTGGCAGCACCATGCAGGCATTCGTCCCTTTTTTCTCAATGCTAAGTTATTCTTAGAATTTCTCTCTTTCCAAATAATTTAGGCTTTGGGGTTGGGAGTGGGGAAATGGGACTTGATTTCAATTACTACTACTTTTTGAATGTCAACATCTTCCTTTAACTTATTTTGTATTATTTCTCCATTCCAGCTTGCCTTTTTCCCCACCATACCTTCGTTAATTTCACACTCCGCTTTTTCTTTCATCCGTCATCCGTCTAATTTTTTATTTCCTTTTCCCCAGTTCTAAAAATAGTCCACTTTTTAACAGGGACAAACGGAAGATGGAGGGAAAAAGCGGGCATACCACACCATATCTCCATAATACAAACTATTTTAACTAACAGGGAAAAAAAGAAACATTCCATGCTCGTTAGCTCCCCTTTTATAGTCTTCCTCGTCTGAAAGAGAAAGCCGAGAAAAGTTTCATCTATCATCAGACTTACTGTTACCACCACCATGTGATCGTCGACATCATCGTCATCAGAGACAACTCCTCTCCCTCTCTTCTGACTTTTTTTTACAATAATAGAAACGGTGACTTATTATATTCCCCCATCCACCACACCGCACCAAGTTTACCGAAGCCTTGTCTAAACAGAAGAAAGTTTTCTTTCCTTTTTTATTTATATGACATGACAAACACAGCTCGGGTAATGAATGGCTTTACACATTCCGCCCCGCACGTCTTTTCTTATATCCTTCATTTCCTCCACTGCTCACTACTATTTCTCCATTGAAGGAAAGTGTGACTTTCTCCTTTTCATTTATAAAAATTATGACTTTCTCTTTAAATCCTTCTTTTTTCCTTGGACGCCTCCCCCAAAACCACCACCGGCACAACTTCTTCTTTTTATAATATCCTTCCATTAAACATATAAATAACTACCTATAATGCATATGGGCTGGCCTTAAGCCTTTTTTCATTCATTCATTCATTCTTTTGGTGTCATGATGATGATGACGATGACTGTGTGACTTCGACTCGACCTGGGAAAGCTAGAGAGGGAGAAGGGAAAGCAGCGGAAACTTTTTTGTATGCCCAGTGCAACGGCACTACCGAGCTGAACCAACCGACCTGTGTCCTCATTTGGTAGCGCTAAAGTTTCCCCTCTCTCTCTCTCTCGTGTGTGAGTCTATTTTTAGCTTGGCATTCCTCACTTTTTATGGAGGCCCGTATTATTTTTGGAAAAATACAGGTAAGAAACAGCAAAAAAAGAGCTTGTAAACGATACTCCTCTGCTATTTCGGGCTAACGTCGTAGTAGATTCGACACAACGATAACGATCCCTGTCCTTCCCTTCAGATATGTGCTCTAAATTCGGCACTGGGGTACAGGTGAGAAAAGCAACCCAGCCAAACATTATAATATCAAAGGATGTGAACCACATACGTAATTACCTGCAACAAAAAAAAACAGCAAGGAAAATCCTCTACACATTCGCGTTCACCACTACTCCCAAAGGCTAGCAAAAAAAAATTCTGGCTCTTTTTTTACCTTCCTCTCCTCCTTTCAAAAGTTTAAGCACTGGCGACAGAGAGCTTTAGCCGAGTTTTCCTTAAACTTTCTCTCTCTCTTGTTTGGTTTCACATCACATCTTGAGCTCAACGTCAGCTTCATCCAGCCAGGCTTTCTCACCTGAGCACTACTGCTGCTGAAAATGCGGCATGTCATCACGGGCTTCATCCCAAACAAAATAAAAAATGACTTTTCCAGAATGCTTTGACAAGACAATGCAATCCAACCTCTAGCAATCGTTAGTCCTCATCATTCGGAAATGTGTTGTGTTGAGTTCACATTGCATAACTTTTTCATGAGGGGGAGGACACTCAAGGAGATGTATTTACTTTTCAACCAAATATAAATAAAATAGCACTAATAATTAATGTTTAAATGTATACATCCTTAAGTTCTTAAATAAACTCCTTATATTAAAAAAAAAACATTTTTTTATACTTTGGATATTATGGTAAGGGAATATATGAAGATGTCTCAGAAGAGAATACTGACGCAAAGTAGCGGACGAGTTGAAACGACACGGTAAAAAATGGAGAAAACTTTACTTTTTTTTTATCAGACTCCTTTTCTTTCCTTCCTCCCTCAACTATCACCATCAGAGTCACACAACACAGGTAAAAGCATAAGGAAAGTGCTCCCTCACTCACAAGTATGACTACAGAGTAGAATAGGACTATCCACCACGACTCCTCTATATCATCATATCATCAATCCATCTCCAGCTTCAAGCTGTGTTCTCTTCTTTTTTTTTCCTCTGAAGGATGAACCATATTTTTTTGTTCCATGTTTGTGGAAGGAACAAACACAAACAAAGTCGCAGGCTTTCCTCCATTTGAATTGAATGCTGCTGGAATGGAATGGAGAAGGGACCAATCTAAAACGCGCCAATTCCCGCAAGCATTCCAAGGCATGTTCATGTGTTCACAGGTAGTATGGTAGTAGTCTCCCTTTTTCCACACATAGGGAAATATTATGCGGGTGGTTGGTTGGCTCATCCACCACCATTTCCAAAATGTTATACGAGATCCCTCTTCCTGAAATATAAGTATATCCATTATGGAAAAAAAACTTAGTTTTTTATGTGAGTGTAGGCAATTTATGGAGGAAGCGTGGGTGGATAGGAAGCCTAAACTAGCTTGTTAGACATGAATGGATGTACTTACTCATGGCTGACTATACAGGTACGAACGAGAAGGAGTCCTTCGCTTTTCACGACTCATTCCATCTCTCCAGCCATAGCATGAGAATCAGGAGAACCAGAACCACCGCCGCCGCTGCAGCCTTTTTCCTTGACATAACTCGTATGAAAAACGCAGCAGGACATCTCGGCCAAGCTAACCAACCACCTCAGCAGCGCAACACCACCGCTATCATCGTCATCATATACATAGTTACTAGTCTCCTCTCACTCCCTCCCTATGGCTCTAGCTCTCTCTCAAATAAATATAAATATTTCCATCACTCCCTTTTCCCCGAAATGAAGCCTTCCTTTATCTTATTCCGTATAATAAAATATTCATTCCAGGTGTTGCTTTTACAACGGGTACTAAACAGTTTTATACACATTCCACTACTGCACTGGAAGGAATAAACTAGCCGCTCAGAATCGGGAAGTGGGGAAAACACTGAAGGGAAAAAGTAATGAAAAGGCATTTAACTTTATAGTGGGAGTAATAAAAGCCCTGCCATTTATCTACAAATAGTTTTATTATGTATATCTGAGACGAACTGGAAAAGAAGAAGAAGAAAAAAAAATGGAGGGAAACCTGACGATGTCTGATTAATTAACCTGACAGTCATTTCATGTTTCTCTCCCTTCCCTCCCTCTTCCTTTCTTTTTTCCAGTCTTTTGGCATTCCCTCAAAGTGGATTTTCACCATAATAAAAAGGCGGATGGGAGACAGACACAGGACCTACTTACAAAGATTGAAATCATTTTCAAGCTGTTGCTTTCTCTTCCCAAACAAAATTCCTTTCCCTTTGATGCCTTTCATTTCCTTTCTCCTTTCATATGTATAATGGCTGCGTTTTCCCAAAATGGCATGGCAGGTGATGTGATGATGATGGTGGCGAGGACTATGACTATGATGACGATGATATACGTACGTACCAGCATTTCATCTGGGGAACAAGACTCACTCACAATCAACCTCATTCACTTCCCCTTTTTTTCTTCCCTTTCCTACCTGGGAAACCTTTTTTACTTAATAAATAAAGGGAAATGAATTTACAACCGTTTTCACAGAAAAACATGCCAAACTAAAACAAAATCTTTATGTCCAGTGTACTCTCATAAACACATTTTTTATTGCGGGATTATTACCCACTTCCCGATGACTCTAAAAAGCTAAAGCTATTTTAAGTCTCTTTATTTCTCCTCTGCATAAATTATTCAGCCAAGGTTGAATGTTAAATTCCGAAACATGTCTGGATTGTGAAATCCACTTTTTTTAAACAAAACTGGAGAAGTCCCTCCAGCTTTATTCATAGCCACATACAACAAACTTACGTTTCTCTATAGATATTTCTTCAGCCTCTCCAGTGCCTTTTGCTTCTGCTTATTTGGGAATAACAGTCGGACTTATTGCGACAGTCGGGTTGAATTTTCTCTGCACGACATTCGAACATTTACACGGGGGCTTTTTACTATATGATATGATATGTGAAGGTAATGATGTGATGACAATCATTATTACTTCGTGGAACTATTTTCCCCTTCCCCTATTTGTGCACCCGCCCATAAGTCCGCTTACAACAACCCCAACATAAAATGAGTAAAATGCTAATAATATCCCTCCTTTTCATTATATTAGCCCAAGTGAGTAAAACTTGTAGTAAAGTAACGAAACAAAAATTGCTCAAAAAATCCTATCATGCAAAATTTCACTTAGGGACAGAGAGACAGAAAAACTCGACAGGACTCACAGCTGTATTTAAATACGACATAAGGATTTAGGAAAGGGAGGGGGTAAAAAAGTGGGAACATGACTGTGGGTGGAATTTATAAACCAGCAGCACTGGCTGTTCTCTCTTTTCCGCCTTGCATACCATACCGAGTACTTTCTGCTTTCACCACTTTCTCTCTTCCTTTTAATTCCATCTGATTTATGTAAAAGTTAAGGCTTTCAGCATAACTAATCCGGAGCTTTTACTCTGCTTAACGTGTCTGGAATTGGTTATTTTTATTTTTAAGTGACATGATACGACTGTGATGATTATGAGTATGTAGTCGCATGTTGTCATGCAAGATGCATGTCCGTTTTAAAAAGTTGCCATATTTGCTCTTGTTGCTACTGGGAAAGGTCCTTGACTGGAGAAAAGGATATGTTTGCGACTTTACTGGTTGACTTAGACTTGTTGGTTTTCTTTCCATTTAGAGACGGAAGCTGGTGGGTGAGTAGTTGAAAATAACATTTTACAACTTCTCCCTCATAATTAATAGATTATGCCAATGACGGCAGCAAAAGGAATGACGGAAGGAGTATTTCTAATTTTCAAGAAATGCTACAAGTCAATCCTAGACAGCGGAAGTCTCTCATCTACAAAGTAGAAAAAATAAATAAAAAATTTCCAAATTGAATTCAATATAAAACCAGGAAGTAAACTTAATTTCTACGTGGTTTTAACAAAAATCATTCATGGACGAGTTCAATTTTGATTAAAATTAACAATTTATATTTTCAAAATGAAAGTACTGCTACTTGAGAGGCTTCCCCTGTGTGAGTAAGTCAGTTTAAAGTTGGTTTAATGAACCAACACCTCACACGGAGCCGCCACACAACGTCACATTACAACCACCACCCAAAATCCTGCCGCCCAAGTCGTCATTTGTAATTTTGCTGTTTGTTTTCCTTGTTAAAGTGTGACTACACTACTTTAGCTGCCAAAGAAAATAATGTACATACCCATTCCACTTTCTCCAGAACCTAAACAACAGTTTTGCAGTCGGAGTGACAACATAAAAAAGGCTGGAAGAAATCCACCGAGCTGAAGGATGTACTATGTACTACGTAGGTTTAGTATGATCGAGTGGGTGACGATGACGAAGGACGTAACATGACTCAAAACGTTGGCATTCGCACATTTACTATACCCGCTATTACCCCATATTACCTTTGGAAATGAGTATGACTTTTCATGTTTCGGAGCGATTTTCGATTGAATCAATTCAACTCACCTCCATTCCCAGTCATATAGATTTTTTGGCGGAGGTCGCTCCACCGTACTTTTCCTCCCACGCACATGTGCAATCAGTCCAACTCCAACATACATACAAACAAACACACTTAATTTTTTTCGCAACTTTTTGTTCCTTCTTGGAATGCTCCGGTTTTTTGTTTGCAAGGTTGACCCTTTACTTTTCTTGAAACAAAATGGTAATGTAAACAAAATACCCCCTCCGCTCAGCTACAGCTTCCGATTGGCAACAGGGGACAAAAAAAATGAATCAGAAGACTGGAACTGGACTACTTCACTCAATATTTTATCACGTTCACCTTTCCCAAGAGCGTTTCAACCAAAGATCATATCAAATATATTGAAAGCTGACTCATTGTCATCGATAAAGCATAACTGAAGCCAGTTATTACTTTCCAGTGAAAGTTACTGCGATTTCTACATTCTTAATCAAGATGGCAATGTTGTTTCCATCTGATTCCATCAAAGTTCGCTTCCGCCTCTGCAACTCCGAATTGCCAAAAAATGCAAACACATTCCAGACATTGTCTCACATAGCCAATCCCTATTGCATAATAATGGCATAATCACTGTCGATATTTGATTGAGTCACCGACCGAATTCACCATACAATATGCCATTCCATTACACTTTATTCTATGCATGCCTGATGACTCAAGTCAAAAGTGACAATCAACAAGGCTCAATACTCAAAAAACCACCACTCGCCTTGTTCGTGTCACCAGATCCTAATCCAACATGGAAAAACTTCTTTATCGAATTGGAGAATTGCCCAATTTGTGTGGAGAAAAATAAATAGTTTCCCCCTCATCATCCATCCATGAATCCACCCAACAAACAATGTTTTTTGTGTGCTGACTCATTCAATCCACTCATTTACTCCATTTTCCCTCCACATCGTCAACTTCGCTTCCCGTTTTGTTTGGGCTAGGTAGGTGCTTGGGTTACTGAACGGATAGTGTATCGATTTGATGACTTCATTTTACCCACATTGTCACAGTCATGGAACTACTTTCGGGATTATTGATTTTGCTCAGGATAAAATCTTGATTATGAGCATTCCAAGAACTGCAAAATTTGTTTTTTTGTTTGTCTTCCATAACTCATTTGTATGACTAAGCAGTTGTTAAATTGTGGTAAACAAAAGATTATTGGTGAAAGTTTACTTTCCAAAGTTATTGATTTTTTTTCCCGGATAGATATGGCATGACTAACTATAAGTTTATATTGTACTGTAACAGTAATCCCTGAACTCAGCGCACCTAACGTTCCCCATCATATATTCTACGTTGATGTACGAAGACTTCCAATCTCTAAACCATATTGGTTATGGAAATCACAGTAATTAAACAATAATCTGCCAATTATTCGTTGACGCTTCACCATCCAAATTAATTAGAGGGAAAGTTTTGCTATGTTGTCCTCCTGAAAGCCCTTTCCAGTCTCATAAATCTTTCTCGGAATAGCGGTATCGTATTCAATTAGTACATTCCTCCCACACCTCCCTCCCTCTCTTTGTTATCTAAACTATGTTTAATTAGATACATCGATCAAGGATTCTCAAAATTTCATCAGTCATTGAGCCTTTGATTTACAGGTTGAAAGAAAAGGGTAGTTAATGAGCAGACAGCATTTAATTTATTAGGTAGTACCGCCCTAAAAACACTCTATACCATCATCAAATTTTCTGTGCGTAAAAAGCTACAACTGAAGTACTTTTTATTGAACAAATCGTTTGACCTATTTATATAACATTTTCTATTAACTGTTATTTGTGTACAGGGAATTCAGATTATAATTGTGCATGTCAAAATACAACTTTCTTTAAAATGTCACTTGTTAAGGCAGTCATTTTTTTTAGATAATTGTAAATATTTTCCCGGAACGAACCATTCCAACTTTTGCACACCCACCACCCTTCATTGTCTTTTACGTTCAAACGGTGGAAAACAGTTGAGCTTCTTCCTTTCTAGATAAAAACTATCGACAAGCCTTAAGTACACAAACACCCAATAAAAAGTTGCTCAAATGTGAAAGGGAAAACTCCAAAAGAATCAGACGTGTTTTCCAAAGAACGTTCCCTCACTCTTCTTAAAACTTTTTATTTGACATGATTGGCTCAGTTTGTGTGTTTCCACTCATTTTACTTGTTTCCAGTCCATACATACAAGGACCTTACAAAGCGTTTCCTTTTTTTCTTTCAAAGGGATTCATTCCTGCCAGACTACAATCTAAACAGGATCACACGACTACTGGAAGCCCTTCATTACTAGCCGGGTATTTCTATTTATGTAACAACAGTGCTTAGAGTGAGTCCGGACTTTCATCCCAAAATAGAAGATTCCGGCTTGACTAGCCCATTACAATGCAATGCGGTGGCGTGCCATTGTTGGTATTTTTTCCTTAAGGCTTAAGTAATTACATAGTTTTCTCCGCCAACTCTTGTCATAATAAGGCTAAGTGAGTGTGCCACCTCCACTCAAAAAAATGTATACAATGGATGACCTTTATCCTAATAATACCTTCCAATATTGGCGAATAAAGATCGGAACCTCTTTGCTTCACACTTCCTCTTCACTTTATACCATACCATATTATACCTATTTATTACATTTTTAATACCAAAACCAATCCCACACAAAATTACACACTTTCATTGCGTCGGCTTTTTAAAAGAGAAATCCTTTAGAAAACATCTCCATTGGCTCTGCACTGCTGTCTCCTCATTAGTCCCGATATACATAACGTAACACTGCAGCATTGGCTTAGCTTGTTTGATGGAAAGTCTGCTCCTATTGAGTTCAGGTTGAGTTAGTTGTTGAGTGAGATGGAAATGAAGTCGGATGGCTACACAGGAGCCCTTTCTGGATGGTGTGGGCTTTCCAATTCTTTTTTCTACTTTCACTCCCAGATTTCCTTTTATGAAACGAACTGAAATCGGATTCGGTTTTTTATATCCACTTTACTTACAACAGGAACTTTGTATTTAAATGTATTCCTCGGGAAAAAAATCATAAACCTGGGATAACATTACTTGAGCATGTGTTTCCACTTGAAGTGACTTGTATTAGTTTTTTTCTATAGATATCCCTCATATTTAACAGGTTCGTATAAAATAATGCTCTAATAAATATGCATACATATAACAACGAATTTGCTCTGTCTCAAACAGTTTTTGTTGCCCTTCTCTTGAGGGAAAGAATCTAGCCGGGGTAAATTCTAGATTTACCATGCATATATTTTTTTTTATCCAGGGGAGCATGTCCACCCACGACTATTTACTCATCTTCCTACTTACATCCACCATCATCATAAGCTGGATGGAGAG
>JAQGAI010001244.1:0-15440 GCA_034696905.1 Lepidocyrtus violaceus | reverse complement strand
ATATAAATATATGCTAGTTAAATTTTAACTTACTTGTTTTAAAACTCAAACTCTGTTGTCTGTAAGTTGACTTACTTTAATCGAGGATGTAGTTTGGTGTGAGGGGAGTAGTTTTGTCTCTCGCGAGTTGGCAGTGGTGTAATATGTTTGGGAAGCAGTGATACAAGGGTTTCAGTAAATTATTGATGTGTGTAGTTGACTAGCATCATCCTCGTCATCATCATAGTTAATTTTCCTCCATATTTACTTTGAGCTGCTTTTAGGCAGAGAGAAGTAGAGGTTATCTATTGTTGGGTGAAAACTGGCGAAGAAATCTGCCCTCTAAGTTGTCAAAGGGGCCTGGTGCGCGTTTTCGGATTGATGATTGATTGTTGTTAAACAAATTCATGTTGATAGGAGTTTTGTCAAATGATTGTTGTTCTCCACTGAAGTTCAAAATTGCAACACTATTATTATTGCCGTGGTTCGAACAATACATGTTGGCTGTTGGGAGTGATTAGTGATTACAAAAGCTGTGTCAGTAAAACAATTCCGTTAAAGAAATGCAGGATTTAGTCTAATTCTGCTTAACTAATTAAAAAGTATTATAGCCTAGTAATTGTTGGCAGTAAGTAGAATTGACTTGGTGGAAACGATTAGGATAGGATATAGGGAGGACAGGCAGGGGAAGTGAAAAATTGTAAAAGCTGAAAACGCGTTAGTTCGCATTCCAAGTGTTTAAATTGTAAAGGTGAGTACCGAGTTTCATAATTAAGTTTATTTCTTTCCGGTACATATATGTATGTTGTATGTAATAGTAATATATGTATGTACACTATGTGTCGGGTTTGCAATTTAATTATTGTCGTACATTTTAAAATTAACATTTTTTTCTTCTATTGTTTACTAGGCTAGCCAGGATGGCACGAAAGAGAGCTTGGGGTAAGAAAAGGAGAGGGAAGGCGCCCGCCACCCGTCAGTCACCATCAAAACAATCAGTACCTGAATCTGAATCCGATGGTGGAATGGACGCGGACGGGGTGGACGACAACCAACCCGAATCAACAGAGGCTGTGGCTGTGGATCAGGATGCATCAGACGACGTAATTGAGGATGTTGATTGTAATATGCCGGAAGCCACTGATGCACCAGAACCTGAAGTCCCTACTACCTCCCCCCAAACTGAAAGTAATGCCCCTGCAGCAGTAGCAGTCGGGACGAATGACGTTGAACGCGAGAGCAAAAACGGCATCAACATGGCGTACTGGAGTACGCTTTTGACAGAGAAGTCGTATTTAGTAGACGTGTCACTTGGCTACATCCCGGAAAACAATTTGAAGCAGCCACTGAAATATTTTAGCTCGGATGATGAAGTTAACCTATTCCCAATGATAGAACTGATGTCTGCCGAACTGTACAATATAGTGCAGAAAATGAGCGCAGCCCAGAAGAAGGATGTCGAGGCAGCAATCAAATCCAGGAAAGGGATCATCAAAATTCCAAATACTTTAATTAAGGCGTACCTCCTACATCAAAGTACTGTAAATCAGTGTGCACTGGAAAAACTGGCGGCGCTTAAACGGACTCCACATCCTTTCCTGCTTACAGAAGACGAAACAATGTTTACCGAGGAAAAATTAAAACTGTTACGGGCGGTCCTGGACAATGGGTGGAAACGAGAAGTTGTTATGAGGTCACCGGGTTCAACCGGTCGCAAAACAGGGGACGTTTACTACTATTCACCTGACGGAACGAAATTTCGTTCTTCAAAGCAAGTCGCTCAGCATTTAGCAGAGCTGCAGGATTCACCATTCACGATAGAAAACTTTTCCTTTGCGAAGGTACGGATAAGCACGGACCCGGATCAGGAAATTGTAAGGAAAGCTTATGATGGGAAACCACCCCCACGGTCTCCGCCAAAAGCAGTCGCAGTCAGAGGCAGACCGTCTCTGCCTGCCAAGGTAGAGGCAAGTAAACCGGGACCGAAACCGTCGTCATCAAAGGACTTGACTGATGTAGAATCTAGAATCGATGAACCTGTGAAAGTTGTATCAAGTCGGAGATCGATCCAGCTACCGAAGCGATACTCCGGGGATGCAGTGATACTATTGTCTAAACGACCTAAAATGCAAGATGACAAGCATAGGTAAACATTTCTATTCTATTTCTACTTATTATTATTTATTACTGGCCCATACTTAATTACGCTAATTTAACCATTGATGCCAAGACATTCGAAATAGAAAATTGAATCATTATTGCTTTTTTTTTAGAAATTCCAATTCGAAAGGGTTAATGCAAATGGGAATGCTTCCCCCGAAGTACCCGAAAGGAATGGAAGACTCTTTAAAAAATATGTCTGACTCTATGGACTACAACGACACCGGTAGCAACCACGAAGAAGGATCTGAATCTAACTCTGGCGGAATGAAAGAACTTGCTGAAGACTCTTTGTTTCAAATATCAGCTCTTCGTCAATCTGGAGGGTATGCTAATTTCCCGTTATTTAGCATGGAACATTGAGTTCCATTGGATTTCTAAAGTTTAATTTTTAACAAGTTTCTAATTGTACTTGTTTGATAAAACTTTAAATTTATAGCATTGACGTGGAAAAAATGCGCCAGTACGTAGAAAATCAGAAGAAAATGGCGCAGAAGGCAGCAGCTCCAGGAAGAAGTATGGTCGGTTTAAAACCGAAACCTACCCCCGGAGGATCGAAGGGAAGTCAGGGCGCAGTAATACCGTGCTCTATCCGATGTCCTGGAATGCTTGGAGTTATCCCTAATCTACAGTGTACAAATTGTCTCTGTCTATTTCATGCGGAATGTTTAGGACTGCCCCCAAATCTCATGTTTAGCAAAAAATACCTTTGCTCGGTAAGTTTTATTATTAATGATGGATGACCAACTCTTGACTGTAGTGTATTTTACGATGTGATCGCTGTTTTAAATGCCTATTCTGTATTAAAAATGCAATAATATCTCGTTTTTTTAATTTTTGCAGAATTGTACTGAACAAGGGGTTACTCCAACAACATCCTCTTCCGCTGCTGCAGCAGGTACATCTACTCAACAGAAACCTGTGCTGAAGAAACCGAGTGAGCTAAAACGGGGGCCACCTGGACTAGCCCCGCTACCGCCTGGACATTCTCGAGTTCCCGTTCCGGGCAGAGATATCACCGTAACCATTGCAGGAAGAGAACACATGCCTGTTAGATTACCCCAAAGAGGGATGGGAGGCCCCCCAGGAATGGTACGAGGAGTCATGAGAGGCAGAGGCGGCGGTGTTGTACATCACGTTAGGCCTCCACCACAACGAATGATAGCTCCTGATCATGGCTCCGCGATGCCAAGGATGATTCCAGCGGGAGCGCAAATGATGAGACGTGGCAGAGGAAGGCCACCCGCCATGCCCATGCCCGTATCACGAAGTTCGCCTCACGTCAACAGAAACTTGACCATAACTCAGTTGCCAAGAATGCAAGGTCCCCCTCCAGTACCTAATTTGCAGCCGATGAGTACTCCCAAGACGATACCCAGTAAGTTACCACTTCCTCCAGTGGCCGGAGTCAAGCCAAGACAACAGATTGCAGTACCAAATCTAATGAAATCTAATGCGTTTCGTGTGGCTGTACCTCCACCATCCCTCAGTGGACGGACGTTCAAGAAAGCATCCCCTCCGTCAACTCAACAGAGTCCTTCAAACCTTAGGCTCAGTCATCCTCAAGGGGCTGTCAACAGAACGCCGCCTGCTGTTGTTTACACAACAGTTCCAGACAGGACCATTAGTCTTGTCAAACGTTCTCCCCAGACTGTCTGCATGATTGGAAACAAAAAATTTGTCGTCTTACCTAAAAATAAGAAAGCACGAGATTTTAATCCCGCAAATATGGTCGGCCCGGTAGGGAATGGAGGTCTGGCCAGAGGGAACTATACAGTTACTGTTACTGAAGGAAGAGGGACACCTGAATCTAATTTAAAGAAAATCAATGACGATGTACCAATCAGACAGCAACTCCTTGACTACATAAATAGTACTGACAATGCAACCAATGCGAAGGAAAGCGTTGGCCGGAAATTGAACGAATCCAGTGCGAATGACGACATGCCAATCAGTGAACAGATGCTCAGTTATGATAATGAAAACTCTCAGAATTCCCAAGAGCAGGGGAATGGGAATATCCATGATAGCAGGATGGAGAGTAGGACTTTGACTGATGTAACTGTAACTAGTGCAGATTAAAGAGCGGGGATGAGTGAAGCATAACTAATATTGTACATTACTTAATTATCCTTTATGCCTCCACTTCACTTCACTGATACAAAATATCATTTTTCATTTTTTTTTGTATGAGCTGTAAGCGGAGCAGAACATTGAATCCTTTCGAAACATTTTATTATCCCATTACCCTGGGACTGGGTTCATTACTGGCTACACAAAGTAAATTGGCATAAGTAAGGACTGATAAGTGATTTAGCCCTGGGGCTCTGAATTGTGGTGACACACATCAAAACATTGAGTTATTTTATAAGATTCCTCGAATGATCTTGGGTGGAGAGGTGAAAAACAAATAGTTTTTTTAAAAAATATATAGCATATATGTAAAAATAATTTTTGTCTGTTTAATAACAATTAGCTTCTTCTTTCATTGCCCTTTTTGTTATATAAACTACTGTAGCCGTTGTGGCAGTTGTCGAGAAGCAAACGTTGTAACGTTAAAGGGTAGCTTTTATATAGTCATTATCATCAAAGTTACAAAATGGTAACCACTTGAACTTTTTTTCTGTCTTCGAGACTGCGCTATACTTTTGATATCCATGCATTTAATTTCCGTTTAATCAATTTTATAGAGTTGGCACAGCCAACTGTGTTTGGTAGTAATTGGGAATGTATTACTCCGTATATGCCGCTTTTAGATATAATTTATACTGATGTCTTTTGAAATCAATTGTCTTAGTGTCCTTTGTTTGAAATCTTCCTAGATAGTGGCTGATTAACTGTAGGTTTTAGATGAAAATACGTATTGTTTACTTATAAATAATAAGCATTATTATTACATCATAGCATAAATGATTTAAAAATCAATCATTGATTGAATAGCATTAATTAAATTCATCTAAAAATTCATGTAAAAATACCTATACTACTGACAAATAAAATTAAGTATAAAATAAAATAAAGTTTTGACTTGTAAATTAATATTGACGTGACTTATTTCCGGTTCATATTGTGTTTGGGAAGCAGCATAAACATACGTGCAAACAAAGAACAAAACATGCATTGCTGGCCAATAATTGGACAGCTAATTAATGAAATCATCAATCATTTCTGCACTGGCACGGTCATTTAAAACGCGGATGGTCATTGCAATAATGGAAAATAGCTGGTGATTAGATGGCTGTTTCAAAGTTCCAAGTTCAGTCCTAATCCATATTGCTCGAAATTCAACATGCTTATGCTTAACATAATGTTAATATGTGGCGGAGTCTGCATTTGGCATACTTAATAAATTATTATTATTAATAATATATAGTTTTATTTTGAAATAAATATGTTCAGTTCTTTCTGACCATATAGATGCGGAGTACAATAATAGAATACAAATTCAATATCTTATCATTAGTATCGTTCAACATACATAATATATATTATACTTATATTTTTGTAAGAGGTCATTCATCGTCGTCGTTATAATATCATAATAGCTCCCACAGTATAATTGAGGTAACAAAGAACAGTTCGTGATTGGAGTTTAATATATCTGAGCTTCAACTCGAAGAAAAAACAAACAGAATTTGGTACGTCTGAACTCTCATCATTATTTTTTAGAATCAGCTCCAGAATTGGAGTTGCTATGATGACTTCTTTTGTGTTTACTGGAATGAGAGTGTGACTTCCCCCCGTAACTCTCCCATTTTCGATGATTGAGGTTCGAAAAGTCATCCAGTTTAGCAATTTTTCTTAGGTAGCCTCCCAAACGCAGCAGTTCGGTATCAGTCTGACGGTTTAGATGAGCAGATCGAAATGGTCGGATTCGGAGACCGGACTGAGGATTCATTAGGAAGTTACGCCGTAGATCATCAATCATGATTGTGTTCTTTGCGGAATACTGTGAAAACTGACCCCAAATCACACCCAAGGGTTTCACCTGTTGGTTGGAGGAAAAAAAACAATCGCTAGTTAGTTTAGCATAAAACTCGAAACGAAACTACAACTAGAAATTAGCTGAAAATGAACTTACTTCGACCACACCGTATTTTTGAGTATGAACTGATATCATTGCCAGGTAATCCAAGTGAAACACGATTTTGTAGGCTGGGTTGCTAGTCACACCCAACAGTCTCATTTTCTCATCAATCCATTTCATACTTGTAGCAGACCAGATTGCGATATCGTAGTCCTGCATTACAATAAGCACAAAGGATATTTTAATCTTAATCGGTGACAGATCTCATTAAAATGGTGTCGTTGCTAGAAAAACATTGTTTCCTTACGTTGTACGCGCAAGTGAGGAACTCGTGCAGATATGGTCTCATCAACTCCATTGGCGTTTCGGCCGTAGTTCGATGGTCAAAGAGTGTGTAGTCGATGTCTAAAACTAGGAGCTTCTTGTCCGGACGAGGGGGATTTATCACATTTATTTTATATTCCTTGATACGCCTAGCAATTTTATTTAGATAAACTTCGCGGTTGTCCAATGCATCATCGTCATCCTCAGGTATATCTAGGTCGTTGTTGACGTCAGGGCGCTCCTCGGGAGGGATGTCCACACTTTGTATATCCTTTTCCAGGGAGCCCATCATCATAAGCTTTTGACCTGGCTTTAAGGACAAATTCGTCAGCACACAGTCATCCTGCGCAAGTTTACCTGAAAGGAACATCGGATAGGATTTTAATTTTGATTCATTCGACAATTATCATCATCAAATCAGGATACATTTTTAAAAAAAATAATTTTTACCTTTGTAAGTCAGATTCAATATCTTTTGTCGGTCTGCTTGCACCCCAGTTTTAGAATGAATCATTTGCTTGAGATCACGAACAGTCTTCAGCCCATTGATGTCCTCAATTCCAATTTCCTTCCCACTCCATTTAATAGTGATACTGTGTGGGACAGCGGAGGACGGCAGCCCTTCCTTCCCAGTCAAATTCAGGTCTGACTGCAAAGGGGAAGGTGCGTCATCCATATTATTGCCTCTGGAGGAGGACGGGGTCAGCTCTACTGCGGGGCTATCCATATTTTACTTTTACTAGCAATGGCCCAAAACTAATAAGTTTACTATAACACCAATAAATAAAGACTGCCAACCGCAGTCACATAACATATAATATAGGTTTTTGTACTTGGAATGGAATGGGGAAGGATTGATTTTTGGAAACTATTTTTATACTAACGTTTTTTGAGCTTCGATGAAATCAACTAAAATCTACAACGATGAACTATCACTATTCAAAACCGAGGCAGAGAGAGTTGTGTAGTCTGTAGTCGTGGGAAGGTCAGTCAATTCAACAGTCCTTCAAAGTTTTCGAACATACCACCAATGACCCCGCCGGACTCCCAATAGATTATACAGATAAAATCACTAGAACAACAACATTCGCAAAAAAAACAGTAAAATTAGTATATAATTTAACGGGATTAAGTAAGAAATCAGTCAGCTGAATAGATGAAGCACAATACGTAACGGATTTGAGTCAGGACAAGCCAATGAAATATGTATCAATCACTCTCTGTAGGTAAATGTTTAGTTTGACTGCTCAACTATCTTCGATTGCGAAACCATCATGAATAACAGCATAATTATAGATTGGATTTCGGGATCATTTTAATAAGCCTTGTTTTATTGACCTTGAATGGAAGAAAAAGTTCTTGAAATTAAGCTCAAGATTTAAAGTTGACACTTCAACTTACAACTTACCTTTTTTTTTAATGTGTTAATAGTTGATTGATTTTGTTTTGTGTCAGTGCAATGTGGGATTTAATATTGCTTCAAAAACTGAATGCAATTCCAACTCGCAAAATAAACGAAAGTCCTTCTTCCTCCCCCGCACAACAATACACTCTCGACTGCAACAAATCAATGATAAGATCAGCTGTCAAGCTATATTTTTTTATATAGTGAGGAGGCAGCAGTTAATAAACCGTTTTTAATTTAGCTAATGCTTCTTTTTTTTACACTAACAGTTACAAACTTAAACAACAATTACTCTTATTTCGTTACATCCATTTGCGAAAACAAACAAACAGTCAAGTCAATACTATCCGGGGAGAGAAAATGACTTGTTTGGTAATGAAAGATGATGATGATATCAAAGGATGGTTAAATCAAGATGATATGTCGAGAAAGCGGAGGAGTCAGATTGAAGATCAACATCAACACAAACTGCAGTAGCAGCAGCATGCATGATGATGAGAGCCCGAATGGACTTTACTGCACTAGTCAAGTCACGAGAGTGTAATTCAGGCAATGCATGCGAAAAAAAAATCGGGTATGTGTCTATGCTTTTGCGTCTGTCTGTCTGGTTTAGATGCTTGCTTGGCTTGGCTTTTTTTTTATAAAAGTTTTTGGTATCAGTGCAGAATAGGTTTTTGGGCTTGGGTAAATTACGGTTTCAATTTTATGAGTTGGCGTTTTAAAACTTAAATTGCAGGTAGTTAAGGAAGCGCAATTGAAAAGCGTTATTCATAGAGCATTATTTTATTTCGATGAATTAAATAAATGACATGGAATTTTTTAATAACAAATCGTAAAGGTTTTCTTCAACTTTAACATACCGAGAGAACAAAAATTGGGAATACACTATAACGCGATCATTCTACAGAAGATAATTTAGATGGATGGTTCAAAAACACATTTTTTTAATTGTTTGAGAATATGGGTTTATGATTGATTGGGATCTCTTAAAACGGCGACTTGTCACAGGTCCCTGTCAGCGCCGAACATCTTTTCACATTCCCACCGGGTTTACTGTAAGCATCCTTGGACTTCATGGTGTCTTTCGGGTTGTAACTGTAGCTTGGGCTGGGACTGGGGCGATAAGAGGTTGTGGTGCTGGGTGCAGGGGTTCCACTGCTGTACGTACCCCGATTACTATTACTACTTCCATAATTGTAATTGTTTTTGTTATCAGTGCTGCTGCTGGAATAGGCTCGTGCACTGGCAGTCTCCTTGGCCCTATAGTAAATTGGGGAGGAGGATGGTGGTGGAGTTGGGTAAAGGGTTGGCGTGGGATAAGGGGTTGGTGAGTATGGCTGGGGATTTTCCTTGGGAAGGTATAACAGTCTTTCGATCATGGCCCAAACTGCCTGGATTTGGGGTCCGGTCTTTGTGGCTGGCAGTTAAAACAAAACAAAAGAGTTTCACCTTGATTATAATTAGTTTAATGAATAAATCATTATTTGGTTTTACGAACGCGAAATAAATGTTCAATGTTCATACCATATGACGGTCCACCCCATCCTACAAAGTCCCAACATCCTCCAGGATTGGTCTCACTTGATAAGACTTGTGGGAAAAGCATGATTATGTTGTTCATCTCCGCTATCTCAAGGTAGTTGGAGTAAACTACATGGGCGGTGCCTTGGAACTCTCTGAAAATAGGTCAACACCACCATAAATTATAGAAAGTAATGTTAATTAATTTGTGTACAATTTTGGAAATTGAAAATCGGTGTGCTATTTAGTTAAAGTTCTTACCTTCCTTGACCGCAAGAATGGAAGTAAATATGGACGAGGCAAGGTTTCCCGTATTTGCTTCCGTAGGAATACAGCCTCGCCTGACATTGCTTCGGCACATAGTAATAGCCGACGTCATCCAGCCCGGTGTTCTCCAATCCAACGGTGAACTCTGTCTGGTCGAATGACTTCAACGGCTCCAAGTGGATGTAGCGATAGGAAGCTAAAATAAACGGTAGCAAATTGATTAATAATTTTTTATTAAAATAAATATGAAGCGATTGAAACATACTATTTTTGGTTCTGTTTTCTCACGGTAAAATGGGTTAATGAAGGAAATATATTTGTCTAAAAGGAAGCCCAACGCCTCCGCCGGCGCAGACAGATTGGTGCAGTTCTTGGAAAGCGTTCCATCCGTTTCCGGCATGCTTGGGCACGCTGATTGGTAGCGATCTCCGGGCTGTTATTTTACAACATACAAAAATTTACAATCTTTTACATTACTTCAATGTTTAACTGAAAAAAACAACAAAATATTCATTAATTTTTGCTTACATAAATCACGCGTAGTTGCTCGGACGTATCTTGCACTCGAGCTTTTATTAAATATGGCGAGCCCAGATAGTGTTCGTACAGCGCAATGACATCCAGTTGTTGATCTAGACAAAGTTTAAAAAAAGGAAAATGAGAACCGAAAAATTAATTACTATATCATGGTGTCTTACAACAGCCATTGTATTATACACCGATTTACATACCGGCTCTGAATCCCTCGTTTTGAAGACCACAGTACACATACAGGTAGCTATTCCTAATGTATTTTAACTCATCAATTAAGTGATTTGTTTGGTAGGAGAGTAAGTCACTAACGGCGTCATCAACCGGATACTGGTCGTCTTCACTAAGAGGGGAATCTTTTGTGCACAAGATCTTGAAGTCCTCCGTGTTCCCATTGGCAGGACCACATCGGTAAAATGCTAAACATGATGAGAAAATGAAATGAAATGATATGGGTGGAATTGAAGTAACAGTAAATTATGCACATTAAAACATCATCTTTAAATTGCGTAATGAGAGCTAACTTACTTGATGAGTAGACAGCACAGCCCTTAATGTACTTTGAATGCGAAAAGTGCATCATTTGGGCCATCACCCCTCCGACTTCCGTCCCACTAACGGTGACATAGCCTTTTGATGGATATAGCCTCGACGCTGACAAATACAACAAGGAAAGGGGAAGTGCATCGTTTTATTTGTAGCGTCTTTCCATATTTTAAAGCTTTAGCAAATTGTTATTATATTGTATTTTATACTTACGTAATACCGTCGGTATAAGTTCAAGTGACCAAACATTTTCTATGCAGTACATCAACAAAATTAGCACCAGGCTGACCTGTCGTGACCCCATCACGCAAGTCAATTTCATTTCGAGTCCGGTCCCAAATCCGTTTAAATCTTAACGCTATTTTCCTTGCTGTACTCAAAGAACTATAAAACACAATTTAATTTATAACGTTAGATTTCCAAGGGGGTTATAACTCTTTTAATAGAAATATGGAATGTAACAAAATGGGTGGTATTTATTTTTTATTCCTACCTGTCTGTCACAGGTTTCCTTACATGGCCACAAAAGCGTCTTTTCACCTTCACATTAAAACCCATACTGAAGAAATAATGAACTTGATGCGAACGTCATTGGCCCTGGAAAATTAAGATGTTTCATTAAAAATTTGGGAGGCTTTTATATGTCTGTCTAATTTCTGTACATCTAATTCACGTCTAGATAATATGTAGCTTACTTTATGTTTTGGATATATGCGTCTATGAATTTATTTCATTTGAAAGGTAACGTCATTGAGATTATCTCTTTTGTTGGTTCATCTAGAAAAGGTAACCTGGTGGAATTAGTAAAAGAAGAGAAGGGTCAGTAATTCTCTGTATGCTTCTACCCTATATTCCATGTATCATTAACTTACACTTTTAATTCAGCTTCGCATCAAAATTATCATCGGATAATAATAGGTATGCGCTATACTTCAATCATATGACCAGTGCACAGAGCAAAGTCGTTGGTCATGGGCGACAGTTTGAATATGAATTATGCAGTTGTTATTCATGCCATATCTTATTAAGCTGGGCATCTAGAAACATATAAAATATGTACATAAGTATGGGCAACGGTAATATTATTTGTTGGAAAAATACATCCAGTCCAGTCCAACCTTACACTAGCATCCGTATTCCACATACGTTTCCTGAAATGGTTTTGTCATCAAATTATCTTAAAAAGCCTATTGGTTTGCATTGCATCGGCTACGTTATGAACTATTCCTTCTATTCAAACGAACTCCCAAAGTTTGATGAACTAAAATTTATTTAAAAGTAAGTCATCTTCCGCTGCACCGTTATACTACTCAAGTTTCATCAACTTTCATCTTATTTCAGCTACAATTTGTCACACGTCAAATGAAGAAATCTACTTTTTAAGTAAGGATAACTGTGTGGTATGCGACACTTTACTATTACTTTTATGCATTAGTTGTAGCAAAACCATACGATAACCTGTTTCACCTGGAATACATGGCTCAGGTCACGAAACCTTAATATAGCATAAATGCTAATGCATTACATAAATAGTGCATTTCCCTTCCTTCAAAGTTCGACATTCTTTTGCCATATTCCTTAATTTTACAGAAGAAAACTGCAAGTTGACCCTCTAAAGAGTAATCCACAATATTAGGACAAAGATACAAGCTTATCGGTCAACTACCAATACCATGTGAATGTGCTGCTGTTACACACATAAACAGTTACACTTGGAATGTGGTGAATTATTTGCTTTTCTTCCAATAGTCACTATCACTTCGCAAAACGACGAAAGCAATCAAAAGGCAAAAGGACGATGACAAAGAAATCAAGTTATAGAACAGGCATGCCTTATCTACATCTGAAGGAGTTAGCATTGTACTTGTTTGTAAGTGATAGTGATAATTGATTACCGCATATTTGTAGTTATGGATAATGTTGTATCTATATAATATTATTTTGGTTTTTACTACCGGTCATAGCATGGGCAATCCAGACAAATAAATATATCTGTATGGAAACTTAAAACTCGAATTTGCAAACTTCCAAAACTTTTCTTATTCCATTGACAAGGAACATCCGCGATCCTCATGTAAACGTGGATTGAAGTACACCGTATAATAAATTTGTTATTAAATCTTTCCCCGAACTCCGTATCTAAAATATTTACATTCCATGCACCAATCCATCAACGTATTTTAGGGTTCTTGTTTTTGAGTTTTGATATTCAAATTTCTTTGAAGCACACACCTGTGTTCGTTTTATTGTTACATACATCGAATGGAAAAAAACTGTCAGTATAATGACTATCAAATACAACACATTGTTATGCATTATGTATAGTTCATGGAAACTTACCAGTTGTTATTTGAAACGCGCAGGTGCATAAATTAATGTACCAGTGATCTCTGATGATTCATAAACTTATAAGATAACAAAAAATTCATCCTCCGGTGTAGTTTTGACACAAGGGCAAATAGATAACTTCCAAAAGTGCATTTTAAACTTGATATTTTATTGACAATGACAATGATTCTCAAATAGAGTGAGCAGAGCATCAACTCACACGTGCCGTTGTATCTGTATCTGCAGTGCACAATCTAATCTCTGTTTTCCAATTGTACTCTTTGTACAAAACTGACAGATAGATCAACAGAGGAGGCGGGGTGGGTGCTCCGACCAATTACCTCTTTCCAACCTTACATAACCCTGCACCTTGTTTTTCAACCGCTCCAGGAAAAAGGAATACATAATTAGGCATGTTATGCAGTAAGCAGTAAGCACTTTAAAAGTATTTAATCCTACTTGTATAATAGTAGCTTACTTATGTAACTTTGAAGTGAATTTATCACTATTCTCAGTTTAGTAACATTTTTCATGACCGGAATACACTTTTCCTCCCGGAATGCTAATATTGTAGTACATAATACATATGTTATGTAACTAATCAGTATTGGTTTTATTTCCTTTAAGTTTTGAGCTGTCGTTTCATGATGGATTTCTATTTGCAAATGGATCGGGACAGTAACAATAATAATCACATTCCGCCTGATTACATTACAACTGATCCAAAGGTTCTCACTTCATGTTTTCATCTCCACTTCACGGCGTAGGTATTTCAATCCATCTTATAACAGGCGAATGCTGCTGCTGAAATTTGCAAAGATTCTTTACGAATATAATATGAAAAGAATGAAGTGAACTTTGTGTATTTGTCAACTATCAAGCTTTATACATTTGGCTAGTCATGATTATTACACGACAATATTTGTTATACGCATTTACTTATCTGTTACGATTTGTTTCTTTAGTTCCTTCAGTATTACTGACTTGCCTCTACTTCTTATTCAGTTGACGTGCATATGATAACCAGTAGTTAATTTGGTTTATTCCACTTCTCCTAAATTTGTCAAGAAAAATATTTGTCTCATTCCAGAATTGTCTTAAGTCTGGAAACTTTGCATGTACATACCTTACTCACTCTTATTTCTTTCTCTTCGTATCATTCATTTCCTTATACAAGTGTATTCTAAAGTGGTTTCCATTTTATCGCTGACTTTTCATTTCTCCTTTAGAATGCTAAGTGCCGTGTTGCTCCAGTTTTGCTTTTTAATAAATCATTTATTTATTTAAGAGTAGTAAATAAAACTAGGGACGGCTCATTTGAGTTGTGTCATAATAATATTACGATGATGATGAATCGACTGATGATGACGCTGACGCTGCTAATGTTGCTGTACTTAAGTGATACTGATCTGATCAGAGGACTACTCCCAACCGACCCAACTTTGCTGGTTAGGTTAGCTATCTGTCACCAGTTCAATGTAAATTTTAAAATGCAGGAGCAGTTTGTTTTACTTGATTTCTGATAATATCCTTCATCCCATTTATGACCAATAACTTGGAAATGGCCGTGGCGATTAAACTATGCTTACATTAGGTAATACTAATAATACTCTTGATTCTCTAAGTCTGTTTGCAAATAAATCTGTGAGCTTAAAACTAATTGAATTGGTATAATAATAATATTGTGTACAACTAACTTTTATTGGATACAGAAAGTTTGGCAGCTTCCCTGATGTCTATATTTTTTCTTGTTTTTGCATGTTGACTGATGATGATGATATGATACATAAAGTTTTATGAATGGTGTTGACTGAGAGGATGGTAAAAGATCATGAATTATCAATTTGGAATACATATTTGGATGAATGTCATACATATTTATTGACGATGTAATGTGGATAGATGCGCTTACTCGTAATTCGTCATTTAAACATCTTATCTGCTGTTTCCTATTTAACAGGTGAATTTGAGGAAGGGGAATACAGAAAGGAACGATCATCGGTGGAGTGCTCATTGCTGTTGTAAAAAAATTGTAAGATGGAGATTTCTAGCGAAATAGAGGAAAGTTGTTGCTACCACAATCCAGCCTATAGTAATGGGAGTGGGGATGCGGGCGGTGGGAGTAGTTGTAATAGGGGCAATCATAGAAGTCGGAAGTCGGTTAATATTTCAATAAGTGAACAAGGAAGTCCTCCCGACCCATTTCATAAATTATCGTCGGGTGGGGAGAACACGTATATCCCGGTGAGGATTGATAGGACAGTGGTCCACCAGTTGGATTTGTATTCCAAGCTCAAAGACGAGGAAGATCGAAATGGTAATTTGAAATAAGAAGTTTTTCCATTGTCTGTA
>JAQGAI010001243.1:0-15442 GCA_034696905.1 Lepidocyrtus violaceus | reverse complement strand
ATAATGTAAATAGCGGAGGTACATACCTAGACGTTTTAGGCTTTCGGAACTGCAAATATTATTTAATGAACAAAAAAAAAGGCACCAGACCGAGAAACAAAAAGCATAGAACTATACTCATAGATAGTTCAGAATTGCTTTCTTTTCAATAAATGCCCTAATTAGTATTTTTGGTGAAAGTAAACTAAAAATTTGGTTATGTTTGCATATAGCGGAAAGTAGAAATAACAAAGATATTTCTGCTGTGAGTTAGTTTATTAGTATACATAATATTTACAATAGTTGCGTGTGCCTGTATTTTTTTATTTGGGCTTTGTTTTACCATGTTATCCGATCCTTTTGTTTAATGTAATCCTTCTAGGCAGAGCAAACAAATTTTGACGCTGGTCAGGCTAATACAGGCATTATGGCATTTTTGTGTTTACATTTAAAATGGAGGGACTATGCTGTATACCCATGTCCAATCTATCACTATCATCATGTGACCACTGTCGCCGTTGTCATTTCTTTATTAAAAATTTGAAAATCTTTTGTATGAAGTCTAGTCGTTAAAAAACCTTCCAGTTCCAGTAAACAGCATTGAAATGCGTTATTCCTCCCATCAAATAAATGTCATGTCATTTGTTTTTCTTCGAGAAAGCTCGACCATGCTTCATTAATTACAAATAGCTTTTCCTCCCTAGAAAGTAAATGAAACTGGTGTGGCGTGCCTCTACTTTTCCCGCTGTCATCATTACCATCATCGTAATACCGATGGACAAATCATTTCCTCCTTTCTCCTTCCAGGACATTGCACAGAAAGATAGATCATCCATTTCTTTCCAAGCCAAGGTCCAACACAAACAGAGAAAATATGATTTGCAGTAAATCTAGGTTAAAATATTGATTAACCCAAATTCGGGAAGTAGTTTACTATATAATAATAAGTATATTAAGTATGCTTTCTTTAGCAAAATTTCCGTTCCTTCGGAACACAAAAACTAGCCAACCAACCGAAGAGAGGCTCCATATAAACAACTAATCCCGTCGAACCATAGAAAACCCCGGAAAAGGGAAGAGTATTAGCAGAATCTCTTCAAGTGTATAGGATGTTCGATATTTATTACAGTTGTGCAGGAGTAATAAATGTTCCTTTCTCCATAATGTAGTTAATAATGTAGCATTCAGTTCCAGCACATAAATATCCCTTTCCTCTGCCTCTGGTCCTCCTCCTTCGACAAAAAAAATGTGGTACTAAAGTAACCAACTCGAAAGCTGACTCGTGTGTGATGCGGTGTGACATCATATTAACTTGTAAAAGTAAAACCAAAACGAGGAAAGTAAGAATGGAAAGGATTGTCTATGAGCTCAACCTTAAGAAGGTTTTCTTACTGAACCTATGCATCTTTTTTTTTCATGGCAATGCCAAAAGCTGTATGTATGATGAACAGTGAACAGAATCACAAAAGCACAACAAGTACTTTTTCCCCTCCCATATCATCATATATTTCCCCAGGAACGGGACAAAAACCAGCTTAGATCAGCAGGAACGAAAATCCTAGTAGTAAAGTTGTTCGTCGACAGTTTTCATTTTTGAGAACAGGATCCCTTCTCTTAATAATCGTACAAGTGACTTGGGAACAAGGAAAAAAAGAATCCAACATGTTCCTGGACACGATTAAGCAAAAAAAGAAACGAACACGTCTTTTTCTCAATGAAAAGGAAAGTTAAAGTAGAGAAGCTAGATGCAATACAAGTTCAGCTGAGTTTTGGGTGCCGGTAGTCCCCGTCACTACTGATGAATGCCATAATACGATATATAGGTAGTTATATGGGTTGTGCATGTGGCCGGATCCTTCCCCAGAAATAAGGGCCTTACAAGCAAAAAAATCCGTTATTACTAAAAATGTAACGGGGCCTATCCATCAATGTCTTCAGAAAAAGGCTTCAAATGAGATTTCTAGCTTCTACGTGGAGCCTTTGACTAACCTCCTCTACTAGACTTGTACTTGCGAGAAACACTAATATTATTGGCATGTTTTAACTTCCCCCGTTTTAGTCCCCGTCTTTCTTGTGTGTGAATGAATGTGTGTAAAAAGCCATGCACGTTTTTTTGGGCTAACTCCCCAGTTTATTGAATATTTTTATGCTGGGCCAGGGCTCACATCATCATTACTCACACATACACCCTCGCTTGCTTCTTTTTAAACTGATACACCAACTACTGCTAAACGTTTTCCCTTTTAAATAGGAAAATACTAACGATAAGAGAGGGAAATACTAAAACTGGTTGTAGTTTTTTTTACGTTTTCTTTTCCTTCTTTCGCAAAGACAGATGTGTGACTGGGAGACAGAGTGAGAATGAGAAAAAACTATTAGAAGGGCAGCTACAATTTTTCCAGAGTTTTTTCTTTCTCGCATAGCAGGAGTAAATTCTTACTCTGGATTTTTTTTGGATTGTGAACCTAATAAAAAATCTGACGGGCTCAGCTGCAAGCAGATAAATGTGCCGTGTAAGATTGGAGAAAAAATAAAATGAATTTATAAACGGGGACGACGAGAGGAAGGAGGGAAAAAATGCTTTGAAAAATCGTTAGAGAGGAAAAGGAGACAAATATATTACATATCTATGATATTACTCACTAGTTCTGTTCTGCCAATACAGGAAGGACGGAAAAATTTAGTTGGCTTGTGACAACCGATCCACTTTTTTATACTTAGAATGCGCCGGAGGAAAGTAGCTCCATTACTACATTTGAATTACTGTCTTGAGATGCGTGTAAAGATAAAGAGATTGAGTATTTTATTTTAAAATATACTGCTTGTTTGTTTTTTTTTGTAGAAGAAAAGAGCGTGTACCCAAGTCACCATTTTGGTGTTGCAATAAGTTGCAAGGAAATCCCATTATTTTCATCATTATTACCACCGCTTGCATTAAAATTTGTTTGCTCATTTCGTAACGGGAACATATGAGCAGAGTTGCAGAGGTTTTATTTTCCATCCCCGCCTCGAATCCCAATCTCGAAACCTCTAGGCTGTTATGTCTTATTAGTTGGTTGAATTTGCATCAGAGCAGAACATGCATGCATGCATCCAAGAGATTCGAGAAAGGAAGTAGTGAGCGGAAGAAGCAGGGATAAAACAAAAAAGCGAGAATTCATACTTACGTAGGGAAGGGAATACACAAATGCAATTGCTCTGTTTGCCTCTTTTTTTCGTCGTGTCAGGTCCTCCTCCCTCTTAAAATAAAGACAGGTTAAAAAGGAGAAGAAGGATGAATAGATGTGCATGCTGATTAGATATGCAATATTCACTCCTTTTATGTTGACGTCTTTTTTCCCTCCAGTTTGAAGGATCTTAATGGGAGCCCGATATAGTTTCTCTGATCATACCTCTTTTTTCTCATCTTCCTTGTCTATACAAATCTGTACCTTGATGATGATGACATGTCTCCTGAGAATTAAATGCGGAGTGGCAAGTTACGATAATGATGATAGTACAAATATGTAGTATGCATGGCCTAGGATTGAGCAGCAAAATCCTTGCCAAAGAAAATGCCCGGGAAAAACGAAAGCCTTCGCATTAAAAAAAATCTTTTGATATTTTTCAAAGTGTGTGAAAGTCAATAACTAGGAAATCATGGAACTTGTTTGCTCCTTCATTCACTCCTTTCATCATTTAGCTCCAACAACTATCATCATTTCTTGTAACAACATTGTCAGCATTCATGAATAAGAAATAACGACTTGTTTTGGAAGAAAAAAAGTCTTTTCCTTCCACTCGCTCCCATTCAAAAGAAATATTACCGTATACAAAATGTTTTTCTGCGGTATGGGAAAAAATTAGCTACAAAAATATTTGTAAGCAGAAGCACTTTTTCACGCATAAATAAGTAGGATTGAATGGGCCCTGTCGTATTTTTCACACTAAAAAAGCCAATGAAAAGGAAAAAAATGTTTTCAAGTCGGATGACTTTCGTGTAATTAAAC
This sequence comes from Lepidocyrtus violaceus, assembly GCA_034696905.1. NCBI lineage: Eukaryota > Metazoa > Arthropoda > Collembola > Entomobryomorpha > Entomobryidae > Lepidocyrtus > Lepidocyrtus violaceus. Next base: position 11,474 of record JAQGAI010001243.1, on the reverse strand, counting down.
TTGTGATGAAAAGGGAGCTCAGCTCACGTCCCGTCAATTGGGAGTAATGTGCAAAATATACATTTTTGGTATGCTCACCAATGCTTTTACCGTTCAGCTAAACAAACCATCTTATTTACTTGGAAAAATATGTTCCTTGCTAAGTAAATTTTTATTTCTTGAAGGATATACATACATGTCAATAAAGTAAAAAGGTTTTCCCTCGAAATGCTTTTCCTCCCAGTCACATTTTGTAGTTGTCGTTACTTTTTTCATAGCCATTTTCATAAGTATGTGCTCCGCTTATATTTAACTATTTCTGCAGTTACACTCTCCCGAATTAATATTTTGCCACATGTCATGTCAGTTTTTTCTTTTTTACCCTTGTACATACATACATGCAATATTCCTCGTCAATAGTTATGTGTGCTTTGCATACCTATACCTATGCGTAATTTTCATTATTATGTATTTTTTATTTTCATTTTTTCACACCAGACCCTTTTTACTTTTCCCACCAAGGCTGAAATTTCGGGTTTTTACTTCAATAAACAAATTGTATATTTTTCTCTGCTCATTTTCTTCTTCCTCGTCACATTATCTTCGTCGGAGAAACTCATCATCGTAATTCATCTTACGAAAGTAAAAAGAGGGAGATTGAGATAAATGTGATGATGCTGTGTGAAAAGAAAAGAAACGGATGAGACAAGTATATAAGATTTTTTCTATGCGTAATCATAGATTTAAGGAATAGTACGCTTAGCATGCAACGCATCTTGAGCATCAGTACTATAATGGTGTGATGAAACATAAAATTATTACTTTGGCATTTCCTCCATCTCCAACCGTCCTCATCGTCATCATCACACACCACTACATTCCCATCAACAACACTTTTAGTGAAAGAAACAGCACACACAACAGTGTCTGAAAAAAAAACGCGTGCCTAGTTGAGTGAACACTGTAAATATTATATATCACTTAAGGCATGATGTGAATATTTCTTATGGGGAAGAAAACGACGAGACACAACAACACTTCACAAATTCACTCGATTCCTTTCTCTCTCTCTCTCACTCCGTTTTGCCTGTCATTATTGCTGGAATTTACTAAAAAGATTTTTTCCCTTCTTATGTTCCTATTACTTCACGCATTAAGACCATTTTTGTATGCTTCCAGCAACAGATACATTTTGATGAGGATGATGAGCATCTTCCCATTTTTCTCCAGAAAAAAAAGAAAAAAAAGCATCTCTAATGTAATGTTGTTGGATGTAAGTGCTTCCATATAAGAAGTATTCACAACATTGTATAGCAGTAGCTGGAAACAAGTACTCGTCATTGTCGTAAAAGGAAAACGGATGCATAAAAACCGGAGAATATAAAAAAGACTTTTTCTCTGTCTCTTCCCAGAACTACTCTTTCTAAGTCATAAACTTTACGAGTAGTAAGTAGAAGTAGGGACTCTGTAAATTTCTGCCCATTTCCAAACATTTAACTATATTGTTGTCCTTTCATACATATTTACATAGATATTCATATAGGTATGTTTTTTGAAGATTGTATATGATTTTTTTTTGTTTAAATAAGTGTTTTGTCTGGCATAAGCGGTAACGGTTGTGAACTATAAAAACTACTTTGCGAGTAATATACATAAACGCTATTAGCAAAAAAATAGGAGCTCCATGTCTCATATGGTTTGGTTTGGTATGTCACGGTAGAAGTGCTATCATCCTGGAGCAGCTATCCCGGAAAATCCTATTTTACCACGGCTAACCTAAACCACCAAACGCAAAACGCCATTCTACGCCCGAAAAGTAGTTTTCGTTTTGACGCGACGGCATTTCTCTAACCACCTACCACCTCCAAGCACTAGAATGAATACCACGAGAAAAAGAGATTAGACAGACAGATAGTCCTCCAAGTCACAATAGAAAAAATGTACATAGTACATACTTGGAAGTTGTCTGTAGCAAAATACTTTTTTTTCTTCTCCCAAGTCCTAGTCACAGACCTCTTCTCTCCACGTCATTATCATCATTATTTCCCTTGCCTGGTGTCCTCTCCTCCTCTTTCTCTCTCTCTCTCTCGGAAAAATGTGAAGCAACAAGAGACACAAACTATATAGGGATGACTGGCAGAGCGAAAACATTTAGCGAAACAAGGGAGCAAATAAACACTATATTATACGAGGCTTAAGCAAATGCTTTGCTTAAATGTGTATTTCTGGAGCACATCCCCGCAAAAAATATTATAACATGAAGTTATATAGACTGAAAAAATAGCTCCCCGGCACGGCGTGGCAAAAGGCAACACATATTATTCAAGAGTTTGTGACACCATCCCGGAATTCCTAAACATGAACCAGTCGCGGAACAACAAAATCTGTGGGACTTTTACTTCTCTCTCGTGACTCTCTAGAGAAGAGAAAGATTGTTGGGGAGACCTAGTGTGCAAAGAGTGAAATGAAGAGGATTGTGTTTGTAAACACTTTACCCAAGATATAGATATCTTTAGGGAAGTGGTATTATAACGATCATGCTGATGATGATCATCATCAACATTTCATGAGGTTGATGAGAATGTCAGTGGTCCTTGTTTAGAGCTTCAATATGAAAATTATATATATTTTTTCCGCTCATGTTTTTCTAACACACATAATAATAATAATAATGGGAAGCGTTGAACAAAATGGATTGTGAAGGGTTTTCACTCCTTCGCATTAGTAGGTGAGCATAATACATTTTTTGCAGTTTGCTCCGTCTCTCTTCTCGCTTGTTTGTTTGTCGGTCGGCTCCTATGGGCAAGAGAAAAAAGAGACAAAGAACTGTAGAATGGAGTAAAACAAGAGGAAGGAGGGATTTTACTTCAAGTTAAATATTAAAATCAGTATAAAGTACCTATGCGCTATGCGTATTGAGGGTTCTATTTTGTAAGCAAATATATGCTTTGCATTAGCATAAGGGAAAACACTTGTCTTGTCCTGTGAGCTTGGAGAATAATGATGATGGTGTTGATGATCATCCTTCTTTCTTCTCATCCCTATATCCCGATGATCCCCTTGTTTCCTTCCATAAAGCTTCAGGGATAAGAGCCCAATATCAACTCTCCTGTTTATATAAATGAAGTTTTCACAATAGTCTGTAGCCGTAGACGGCAGACATTATCATTATTCTTTTCAGCAGAGATTTTTTTTTAGCAAGAGAGGAAACTGGAGATAAAAAAGAGAATGTAAAGCACACATTTTAATGATTCATTTCACTGATTTCACTCCAACTCCTTTCTTTAACTGATGCATGTTAGTCATCGATTGGTACGCCCATCATTCAAGACAACATTTTCGTTTTATTATCTTGTCTAATAAAAAAACTAACATTGAAAAATAGGCTACTTACTTTACTATAGTGTCATACAGAAGTAAAAAAGAAAAAAAGAGAATGGTCAATAGCAAAGTTTTTTAAAGAAAAGGACATGTCCCTTTTCTTCCTTTTCCTGTAAGAACTGTCCCTTTTTATAGGAAAGTAAATTTCTTTCATCTGCGTTTCTCTCTTTGTTGGTCACTAAACTTTTCTCTTCCGTTTCAACAAGGAACGATCTCCCTTGGAAGAGAATAAAAAACTTGATTCAAGAACAAACAAGAAGTTTTTTAGACTCGAGGACATTTTTTTGTGTAAAATTGAAGGAATGTACATATACGAGTACTCGCTCGTACGTATGCTGGAGAAAGTAGACAAAATATCTTCCGATAAGTTCTTTCTTTCCTGTTAAAAATGTAGTAGCATATATTGTAAGTAGCTCGATGTGCATGTAAAGGTATATGTTTGCTCATGATACATTCTGTTCTCGTTTTTCCCCTACAATAGGACAAGACGTTCCAAACTGGAGAATGAATTAAATGAAGGAGGGAGAGAAAAAGTCTTTTTTGAAGATGTTATCAATCGCGAAAATGTGGAGTGCAAGTGGATGTTATAACTTAATTTTTTGAAAGTGATCGATTGCATTGAAAGCGGAGAAGCTAAAGGATATATAAAAAGCTAATAACCCAGCTTTAGATACTAACTTGGAGCATTAAACTTGCCCCCTCCCTGTCGCTGACTTATAGAAAAGTACATGGGCAAACACACTCATTTATAGTAAGTTAATGCGTGTTGTCCCACGTCTATGCCAATGAATGAGTGCTTCTGAAGACCAAGTACAAGGAAGTGAGGGAAGAACAGAAGAAAGTTTCTTCTCAAGTCCCCAAGAATCCCAGCCATTATTCAACAAGCCAACACATTGTCCCTGTAATAAATACTAGTCTTTGGCCCAAGTACCCTAGTATTTTACTCCTTTAAAAAACTATTTTGAAATGGTGGCAGTGGCACTCTCCCCAGCACCATATTATATACCATGACCATCATGATGTGAGTCGGACTTGAGCAAACAAACAAAAATCGTGCTTTTATCGCTGCTGACGGGAGAGGGAAAGGAAAAGCAGTGGAAAAAAGGGAACGCATTAGATTTCTCCATTCTCCAATATTTCAACTTGTGCTATAGGGACCGCCAGAAGTAATTCTTCAACTATCCTCCACTCCTCCAGCTTTCCTCTAGCCAAGTAGTCCATCTATATACATACAAGGGAGAAAGAAAAAACGAGTGAGATAGAAATCTAGAGAAAATAGAAAAGCAGAAGGCACAGGACTGCTTAATGTCTCCCCATAGAAAAGATTTCAAACGCAGACGGAAGTCAAAATTCAAGCACCGATTCAACGCTGGAAATACTACTCCAAACAGGAGAAGTAGCGGCAGTAAGTTGCTGATGTTCCCACCACTGCCGAATAACCCATCTTCTCCGAAATCTGAGGAACAACGACACAATCAAAAACTGCAAGAAGACCTTACGCAAAAAACCTTCTCCAATATCGTTTGCTCTGCTCCTCCTCAATCTTCAGTTTTGCCAATCTTCTCTGCTACTTCTTTCCCTCAGAAAGCCATGTCAACAGAGAAGAGAGAAAGGAGGATGGAGAGAAGAAATGTGACTTTGACAAAAGGGAAAACACGGGAAATTGAGAAGATGTTGGTGGAGGCCCGATTCACCTCATCTTCCAAAAATTCGAATCCTGCTGCTTGCCCTGTCACTGATTGCAACTATCAGGGACATCAATCTACCGCCGCCACAGTTACTTCAGGCGCTCAGCTTCTCAATAATGGTGACGGTGGTGGTGGCAGGTTGTTCCCGGAGCCGAATGAGTATTACTCCAAGTATTGTAGGAATAAATGTGACTGCAAAGATGTTGTACAGGACATGCAGCAACATCATCATCACTGTCACAAATCTTCGTTGAGAAGGACTAGCACTGATACTGATCATTTTAACAAAATGAAACGTGAGCACCAACTGTCGGTGAAATGTAAGACAGGCAAGAAACAATGCCTGCGCGGGTGCTGCTTCTCTTTCAGCCCCGCCGTTACTTTCTCTAATAATAGTAGTGATAGTTGTTATACATGTGGATGTTCGTACAATTGTGGTAGTGATTATAGTAGTACTAGTTGTTCCGATAGTGGGATAAGCCAGGTAGTTGAAGTCACTTCAAACAACTTGTCAGGGACATTAACAACTTTTATGTCAGCCGCCGATACCAACTCGACTTCAGCAAGCTTGTCAGCCTCATCATCATCATCATTGCCATCGTCTTCGTCATCATCATTATCACCATCACCAGCAACTGTTTTACAGAAAAGTTCCAGTTCGAAAATTCCCTTTCATTCTTCGTTACATCACATGGAATCCTTATCTGAAAAACTATCTCCATTTCAACATGCATCCAGCTCCAGCTTGTTGCCAACATTTTGCTTACTTTCTCTTCCTAATTTTGTGCAGTTATTGCTCAGTTGGCTTACTGTCATTGTGACATATTTCTGGGTGAAAATTGCCAAGACCGTTTCGATTACGAATCTAACTTTCATCCAATTGTCATTGTTATCATATATTAACTTCTGTAAGAACTTAAAGGAACTATCATGGTCTGGTCAACTGGTTAAATGCGTCACCTCTCATTCCTCAACTCCTTCCAGGGTGACGAGAGGAAAGAGAAAATTTGAAAACCAAAGTGAAGTTAACGCTTATAGAAGTTGTGCTGGTCAGCGTGGGTTCAGAAGTTGTCAAATGATAAAGGGGAAAAGTGATTTCATCTGCATAATTGCTTTAAGCCTCTGTCTCCTGTCACCAAGCGTGACACCTGTCATCACCTCTAATGCCATTTTTCCTATGGACGCGGACGACGCTTCTCAAGGGGACCGGGACATGAGTGGAGGGGGTAAGTGATATATATCCAATTTCCAATTTCATTTTTTTTTTCTATTATCGTTTTTTTTTTGCAAAAATGTAATTCACGGCATGTAGCCGCCATCGCCCAAAAGCATTCCAACGTAGAAACTTTCTCCTCATATTGGATTCCCTTCCTCTTCTCCTCTCCCACACGCACATTTCATAAAAAGGATCAACTGGAAAAAGTGTTTCGTTTCAGAGTAAAAAAAGTTAATCCTTCTTTTCAACACCTTTTACACTTACCTTTTTCAAGTCCCCCATCGACTTCCTCATCCCCTTGCTTACCGAGCAAAAGTTGTTTTCCAGTCTGTCTTCTTTCATTTACTTTTTCCTTCCTCCCTTTTTCTTCCTGTTTTACAGCTCTTTTGTTAACACTTTAGTTTATTTTTCTATCCGGTGAAAGCAGTCATTCTCAATCAAGCCAGTTAGAAAAAGAATACTCCCTGTTAGTTTCCCTCCAAGCACTAATATTAATTGCACTAAAGTATTCTGATGGCTCAAGCTACCTGAATGAACTTGCACTTTATGATTATGATGATGCATTCCACCGTGAACAAGCACACGGACAGAAACATACCTATCCATAACTCCTTTGATGAGTATAATATGTATAAACATGTTAAGTATACTAAACACTACTGCACTTTCCCATTAATACATTCTCAAAAAAAATATATAATGGATGAAGTGAAAAGTGAAGGGAGAAGAAAATCCTTTTTTCAAGAGTCTTATTCCCTCCTTCTCGTCTACACGTTATGTTTACCCTCCAATAAATAGGAATCCGATTAGCTCAGTGGGAATTTCACTCTCCCTCTCTCCTCCTTTTCCTTGATTCCATTACCTTTCAGACCTTGGAGAAAAGGGAATATCAACTGTACAAAACATGTTATTATAGAGCGGGAAAGACTAAGCTAAAGCACAGAGCAAAAGTCTAAAGAAAATGGGAAAGGAGAGAGAAAGGGACTCATCTTCATTCAAAGAAACTTTTCTTTCCTTTCCCTTGATATTACTTGTGTTCTCAGCTTTTCCTCGTGAATGCTTAATACAATGAAGCCGAAGGAAAAGGAGAAGGCTCACATTATTCCCAGACTAAAATGCAAGAAGCAGGAAGGAGATTGCAAGTCGCAAGTGATTTCCAGGAAGCATTCCAGGAAAAGCTGGAAACTGGTAACTTGAGAACACGGCTCATCGTCGGAGAGCAAACACGTATTTCATCCCATCCCATCATCTTTCTACAGATGTATCAACTACATGGCTACATGTACACTTATCTTTGACCTAAAACAATTTTAATGCATTTATTCATCACCTTCTCCCCATTTTATCATTATCACTGTGATCTTCGTCTTCAAGATTGCATCTTCCTGATAATAATTCCTCTCCCCTTTTACCTTTGAGAATATTGATACAAAAATACCTAGTCCTCTCTAGACATTTGCATCTGTTTTCCCCTCATAATATATTAAGGCAGTGGATGTGAGGGAAAAACTTTCTCTCTCTCAGCTCAATCTCCTCAGCCCATACGTCTTACTTTGCATCTGCTTCAAGAAGAAGAGCAAACTGTAACAGATTTGCTATTGGCTCATGATGATCACGAAATTCCTTTTTGATTCCAACCCGTTCATTCTCCATTTGCGCTTCCTGCCGTTGATCATCATGTCATCTTTATCATTCTGATCATCTCATCAACATATTCTGACAACGTTTGTTCTCGTCGAATGCATCGTGATCATCGACTTCGTAACATAATCATCTTTACATGATGATTTTCAACATCATCATCATCATGCTGATCGCAGTGATTACTTACGTTCCCTTTCCTTACAAGGCTATATGATGCAAGTATGGATTGATGGGACTTTGTTTGACTAGGGAAAGTACACTTGAAGCACAAGTCATATATAGGGGAAATCCTTTGATGTGCGAAAGAGCTTTGATGACAAAAATGAAATGCGGTGCATATACTTTCTTAAAAGTCAACATTAGATCCCCTTTCATCCTTTTAAGAAGTCAGCTTCAATTAGAACGCTCCTGAATAATTAGATATCACTTTGATCCTTAACACTATACCATGAGCTTTGCTATACTTTATTGAAAAAAGTAGTTCTTAAGTATGTACATATATAGGCACACAAGCTGGCTATGTATTTGGTGACCATTTTCTTGGAACATTTTTGAAAGGGTAAAGGACAAAATGTTTTCACATTCCACTAATGAAACGATAAGATGGAGTGGGTGGGTTTGGGTTATTCAACCTGTAAAATATCCACCGCCACTCATTCCTCTGCTTCTATAAATCTCTTTTGTATTAAAAGTTGATTTATCCTTTTTATGCAAAAAGTTTTCTGGCTCTCCAGCATTCCTGATTAGAAGTCTGAAAGACCATGTACAGCTTTTAGCATTTTAAGGATGAAAAAACCCGAAAGTGTTCATGATAAGGATAAAGAAGTTCTGTAGAGAAAACTACTGACATGTGCAAGACAAAGGTGAATATATTAAGACATGACAGTTCCCAACTCACAAAAAAAAATCGCCTCTAAGAAATGCTTGCCGCGGAATTGCTCCTTTCACTCTGATTGTCATCAAAGCATGCATGAAAACGAAAAAGAATATATTCGAACAAGTCATGAAGCTATCACTGCCAAATCATTACGCTTAGCTGGGATATTTTTTATCACAGTTCTGAAATGGGGAAAAATACCTGTCCACTCCATATCCGCACGGGAAAAAAGCACTATGCTACTGGGAACGGGAACCCAAGAAAAAATGAAATCATTTGAATACAGTGAGAAAAAAGAAAGGTGTAAAGGGTAATGATATGCTACGCTTGGTTACGCAATGATACGTTAACGCATAATAATGCCGTAATAGGTGAGTGAACGAGAAGGAGCAAGCAATTTCAGGGAAACCTCGGCTTCTGTTCAGGTCGTAATATTACATCGTATATTTTTCGATAAGATTTTTTCATCTTTTTCCACCAGACCAGAAAACTGTATAAGGTACGTGAGTGTGTGGGAACACGGTAGAGCTCCTTTTCTGCAATAATCATTCCCATACTTCCTAGCTCCTCTGCAGTCAGTCTTGCCTGCGCCATGTGAAATTGAAAAAAAAAACTGCAGAGCAATGTATACTGGTTTTTTTTAGCTACCTGCACAGTTCTGCTGACTCCGGTTGGGAAAGAAGTTTGACGGAACCCATTTGCATGGCAGATAGGCTATCATCGACTTTGGAAAAAGAAGAAAGTTACAATTTTATACAGTTTCTTATAGGTACATCATCATTTACTTCGACTTCGTTTTCTTATAATCGCCGATAGTAGAGATATGTAAGGTTTTGATATGGAATCGTACAACAGCTTGAGCTAGCTGGAGCCGGCCATATTCTGGGATATTTCTCATACTCTAGCCTTCATTCCTCCGTCTCTTTTCCTTTTTCCTTCACTTTTTATCAACTTTCCTCTTACCTATTATGTGAAAGTAAGGGAAGAGAAAAGGGACTCTGTAGAAGTAGTACCCTAAACCAGAGAGAGAAGAATTCCATTCGTGCATGCAATCGCCTTTTCCTTTCTATAACTATCAATACGACTCTGCCTATTCCTTCGGTTCTAACTACTCCGTCAGGTTCAACTTTAAAAATACATCTACTCCATTGTTCTCCAGCCACATAACTCTCTAACTTTCACTGTATCACTAAACTAATACCAAAAGCTTGACTAGTTGTAGCTGCCGGCATAAAAAAAAGAAAAAAGACTTACGGAGGGAAAGAATCCATCCAGGAATAATGGGTGACTGAACCCGGCCAAATGTGTGAACAAAGGAATGATAAAGACAAGTTTAAAAAAACGAACAAATATAACTAGACTTATATTTCAATATGCTTATACGTAGGTATGTATGTAGGGGAAAATTGAAGGAAACGAAGAAAGGCAACATTCTGTCCTCAAAAAAAAAAATCTTCAAAGTTACACTCTCTCTCTAAAGGAAACAGAGACATTTTCACAGTGTGTATGTTGTTCTTTCTGATTTGGTGAGTGGGAATATAGAATTTGGACTGAAATATATTGGGCTCGGGAGTGAACAGTAATAGAAATGGAGAGAAGAAAGCAGCAAAAGTCAAAGTCAAGACACCTTCCTTTCACTCTCAGCCCCACTACGGTTATTTCTTAAGGGGAAAAGGGATAAAGGATGTTCTGCCAAGTGTATATCTATGTTTAGAATAGACTACCCAGAGCACGGTTACTTATTGGTTTCTGCATAGCATTTTTCACTGAAATAGAAGAGAAATCGCAATAAGATTTTGTTTGCTTTTTTACAAAGTACTCCTACTCCCATTTCAATTCTATCTTCTTCCCCTCTCACAAAACCGGCAAAATGTAGGAGTGGGAGTCTGCAATAAGGGAATCGATATCTGTCACTTATTTTGCACACGTAGTGTTTACTTCGTTTTTTCTAATAAAATATCTGCCAGTTATCTTACAATATTTGTCAGGAAAAAATCAATTTACTGTGTTGCTACCTTTTACGCTCACAATGAGCCATTTTATTTGTTGGCGAAAGCCTATGGTACGGTAACCAGATTTCCTTACTTTTTGCTACAAAAAAGTTTGATTTTTCTCTTCCCCATTTTCTCTCTCTCTGGGATGTTACGCTCTGGCGTGTCAACGGACTGGAAATGGCAGGAGGGAAATTTCTCACCAAAATCTGGGATTCTTTAGTATCCGCATATAAAAGCGAAATCAGATTGGGTAGATATGCCGAGGACATGCTATCGTTTGGCTTGATCATTTTGTATGTACTTTTACACATATAATTTGACCCTACGCTCATCTCGCCATTGTCGTATTTTATTTTATTGTTGTTTTCATTTCCATATAAGTCTTCAAGTTAGAATTAGTTTTTTTTTTCAACAAAAAAGGTTCCTGGAGGGAGATAACGACTTTTATTGCACCCTTTTATTATTCTTTCTAAATTCTAATGACGACATATATCCCACTCTGGGTAGTTTTAAGAAGAGTAGTAGTTCAGTTCAAAAGCTTCATATTTCGATTTTTGGGCAATCCATCATAGATACTAAAAGTATGCATATGCTAGTTGAATGAGTACGGATTATGATATCGGTTCTTCCTAAAACACACTCATGGTTCTAACCCATTTTTCTAAAAATTCAGCACCGCCAATAATGCCCAGACC
>JAQGAI010001242.1:0-15454 GCA_034696905.1 Lepidocyrtus violaceus | reverse complement strand
CATCAACTTCATCTGCATATTGCAGGAACAAATGGACAGAGCCAAAGTATGGACCCGACAAAGTATGGACCCGACAACACAAAACCATACAAAACTAATTTTTCATTGAATGCATTCACCAACCATGGATAGTTCTTCTGAATTGTCTGATTGTTGCGAGCCATTCGTTTCATACTCATTGGTTACATGCATTTTTTTTTTCAAAGATTTTACAATAATAGCATTCATCATGATCATCATCATCAGCATCATCATTGAGCTCCCACATTGCGTGGCATCATATAGTACGTCCTTCATACGAAACAGTCAGATGCAGTTTTTGTGGAAGTACCTAAGTGCAGTAGCAGCTTCAACAATATATTTTACGATTTGCCTATATTCAATAATGAGCCCAGCAATTCAACAAATCTTCTAGCTACAGGCCTAACCAAAATAAAAGGCTCAGAAACGTAAGTAGAGGTAAAATACCTTGAGTCTACACAACAATATCCTACATGGATGGATTGAAAGGGAACGAATTTTGTTGCAAGAATAAGAATACGGCTCTTTGTTGCATTCAGGTAGATATGATACTGCAAACTCCAAAACTGCAATCTACAATAATGCTAATGCTATGTTACTATTGTTAACTGACACCGTACACACTGTAATAAATATACCATATAGTGACTGGTGACTTTTTTGTCTCCTGAATTGGTTTTGAATTTTTGGGTTGCATATAGCCAGTGTGTGTGCGAGTGAATGAGAGTGACGGACAGCAAAGAGAAGGAGGCTAGGGCTGATTTTTTTCCGTTTAAGTGTACATTTTTTTATTATTATGTAGTTTTACTTGTATAAAAAAGTTCCCAATTTTAATTTATGTGTAGATATTAGAGATAGTGAATAAATATTTTTTTTTAGAATAGTGAACTTGTGTATGTCTGTATTAATCCTTAGCTAATATTTACAGACTAGGAAATAAGTGTGAAAAATATTTATGCTATTACTATCATCATCTATCGTGTATTTATTTAATGGAACCAAATTTCCTGACACAATTATTGGTCATTAATTGTCATCATCGCCCCTCTTCTTCGATCGATCACTACTCCGAATTGCCCATTGTTTATTTTCGGTACGTAAACGTCTTATGCGAAAATGAATATGAAAATTCATAAACATCTTAACTACGTAATGTCCTATTGTGCCAGGTCATATAATAAAATTCATGCTAAACTCAAATCATTTAGAACAATAAGCTATTTTATTCATGTCAGTCATTTTGATTCCCTGGCATTTGGTTAAAAAAAAATTGTGGATCGCAGCTCGAGATAAATTTCAATAATTTTCCCTTGAAAAAAATCTTCTTATCCAAATCTATAAATAGGAAATAAAAATAATCAGCTAGTAAAAAGTTCAAGTAAAATTGTTTCGTTTTTGTCGTGTGTTTTATTACAGCTACTTATATCATCACTACTGCGACTTTTGGATGGGAGAAATAAAAAAAGAAGCAGATTGAAAAGATTGAACTTCACCCTGCCCGCATATGGATGGGGAGCTAAAAATGATTAATGTCTGATCATTTTTTTGATATTAAATTCAACCAAATTTCGGAGTTGAATCAAGGAGGAGAGAAAATACATTTAATTTATTTCTGTCTGTGTGTATCAACTCAAACTCTATCGTATCGCCTTCATCATCATCGGATCGGTGTGTGCTCGTGAGGATACGATATAATCCCTAATTTATTATCAGCAACCAATTCAGCAAAGTTACTAATCAAAGTTGCAAAAAAAAGAAGTCCAAAATCCAGTTTTACACTTTTATGCAAAGAGTGACAAGTGAGGACGAGGACTGCTCCATTATTGCAGTGGATTCTTGGTGTGCCCCGCGAACTCGCCGCAATATATTCATGATTGTTACGTTATAACTCTCTCAGTTTGTGGTGGTGGTGATTTCCTTTCATTTTACGGATTTGCATAAACCAGAGATTTCGAAGACGAGCAAAAGGAGTAAAAGTGAGTAAAGCCTCTCTATCTATGAATGATGTTGAATATCGTGTCTTATATATACGTATCTATTTTGCTTCATTAATATTTATCTTAAAACCTGTCCACCACCATATAAGTTTTTATAGAAGAAGAGCTGACGGAGAGTTCCTGTTTCTTGATTTTTTATTTCGCTAATCACTTTTTATATACCAAGTTATGCATATCGATTCTCTGCACTTACATAACCTTTTACAAGAAATATTTTATTACCAGTTTACCAGTTTCGCTGAACTGAGCTGAGCCAACAACGCAACGAGAAAACGGGCCTTGTTACTTATCGAAATCATGAGGAAGACTTTGTTCAACTCATACTTGTAATCTGTGGGGAGAGATTCGAACGGACCATCGTAGATTTCTGTTAGACCAAGTGCCACTTTTATACTGAGCTGTGAGAGACTGACTGAGAAGTCCGTCGATCCTATCGTATCGGGTCATTTTCAATCTCGAGAACAGGAGAAGAAAGAAAGCTGAGAAAAGACAGGAAAAAAGAGCAGGACACGGATTTTCAGCGAGAGTGAAGAAGACAGGTACCTAAGCATGAGCCCGAATATAGAAAAACGATAAAAGATGTTGAGCTAGTGTAGAGCTAGCTACCTGACTGCTTGTTACGTACTTTTAGTAAATTCTCATCGCATATAATTTGCCATCAGCATCCTTAGAAAAGAAAGACAGACATAGTTACATTTACATTTCTACATTTACATGTTATTATTATTATGTTACTTTATACATGTTTGACTGGTGTTGTAAGTTGTGCACTTGTTTTTTCCTCCCTGGCTGGAATATGAATAGTGCTGCTGCTATGCTGCTGCTCTAACCATTGAATGGCTGTAGGTTGCTTGGTTGAGAGCTGAGTCGAATGGAGTAGCTGAAAGTTCCAGCTTTGTTCTTCGTACGTAACTCTTTTCTCCTCTTGATCAACCTCAGCCTCGAGTTAGTTAGTTGGTGGTACATGTACGTTGGTGACTGTTGCTTCGATGTTGTTGGTGTTGTGCCTGATATGCAATTTCAACTTGAATACTTCTTTATCGACTTCAACTTTTCCAACCAGTTGCACTTGGGCATCTCCCCGTCTCTCTGAAAAAGTAGCTTACGACCTTACCAGGATAGTTCATATTGAAACAGGACCAGAGAGAGATTTTCACTGACAGACAAGTATTCAAAAATATATACCTAAATGTAACATCTTCATTATCAATAATTTATCAGTGCTGCTCTGCAAATTATTACGCAAGCAAAAGGAACAAAGTTTGTTTGTACCAGGACCAGCTACACAAATTATTATTGATCCGGTATATATTTACTTTAGCCAGCTAGTAACAGTAACTACTTTTCATACAGACGCTTTCGGGCCAAGAAGGAACATTTTTTTATTGACAGGACACCATTTTCAAAATAGTCAACGCCAAGTTTTTAAAACGAAAGATTTGAACTCTTCGATTTACTCCGTGTTTTCAAAAGTCTGATTGATCTCAACCTTTACTCAACAAAAAAAGTTTATTATATTTGTAATTGTAACATGAAATTCCGTTTGATTCTGTGACTCGAAAAACAAACAACTCGACAACATTTTTTTGCATACATATGCACAGTACCTACGTACCATATTGTGTTACACGTTGGCGTTTTTCACGTTCAGCCCAGAGAATTACGTTGAAGGGAAACTACAGTGTGATTTGAAAGATAGCTTTATGATTTAACTATTCTCCGTTTACCCTGGACATCTTCGAAATTGAGTACTTTCCAGGATTACACCTTTTACATGTAAGTTATTCAAAAAGAAAGCAGTATATTACGACGGACGTGTCTACGACTTCGAGTTTTCATGAAAAAAAAAATGTTTGTATCGAATGACTACTTTTACATACGAGTACATACCACCACCACCAATACCAAAACAAAATAATTTGACCTTTGTTGACTGATCGGACGCAGCATTACGACTTGATGACATGAATGACTTTAATCTGACATATCGAAAGCGGACGAAGGTATACATACACAATTTTTGTAGAATTTTTATAATTACGTTAATTATTTTTATTTTAGATTTTACACCACTACCACATTAACGTTAATCCTAGCTTAATATATGCACTGCCTAGGCTTTGCATTGTGTAAAAAAATGTTTCATAATCATGAGCAGTTTAGCAGTAAAGGCCTAAGGAAGCTTTAATTTTAAACGTAAATTTACACACAACTTGTTTATCTGCTTTTATCAGCTCACATTAACTCCACGAATTATCCTTGCCATTTTCCCGTTAAATTTTAAGATAATAAAACGGAGTTTTACTGCTGTTTGCGTTAGATGTAATGATCATTGATCACCATACTAAATAACTCGGTATAGTTTTCCCAGTTTGTATAATCTCGTCACATATGGTGCCGCTGGCAGTGACAGCAGCGAAACTTGTGATTGTGGTCATAATGCCCATTTTTATTTTCGAGGAAATTTGATTGATTTGTGCCGTTTGTTTGTGGCATCATCATGTTTTATAATTTTGATAATTCATGCTTATTTTTTTTTATCAAAGATCAACTCAAATGTATGAAAGTGTAAAGTATAAAATTATTCTTCCTTGTCATCATCATTTCGACTCAACAAGTCCCCATAATTAGATTACGTTACGTGAGGATTTTCATGTAATTTACCTTAATTTTTTTTACATGCAAGTTCAATTCATTTTATGATAGCTGAATTTCTTCTGGTTGCACTTTTCTCTTGGTGTAGCCCAACAAACGTTCAATTGCGCTGTTATAGATTATTATGTCAATCAACGTGTTATGCATTAGTGCGTGCATGTAGTGCAGTGCAGCTTTATAAAATCATTTACTTTCATGTCAACGAAGTGATGTGACAATGAATGGCGAAGTATAGATGGTCATAGAGAAGAGAACTCTGACATTCAGGATTTCGAACTTCGTAACATCATGTCGAGGAACTTTACTCTTTTCCTCTAGTTTTATGACGGTACACGGGACTGATGAATGGCTTGGGAGAGATATTGCCAATGTCAATATGTTGCAATTGCACTCTCATGAATGATAGGATTCGTGATAGTCGGTAGAGACGAGGACGATGGAATAGTACTTGCGTATTGCTGTCCTCTGCCAGCCTGTATTTCCCTTTTTAATTTGTATAAAAAGTAAAGTGGCATCACATGGAAATAGTAAAAGTCATAGGCTTTCTTCGTTTTTGTAGATTTGTATTTCTTCATTTCAGCAGCACTTACATATCATGTCACTTGTGGAGTTGACGTAATGTCATACTAATTATAGATAGAGAATGATGAAATGAAGTCAGAAGAGAGTAAGAGAGTGACTCATATGCGGCTCATTATTATCCACTGCAGAAAATTAACTTGCTAGAAATGCTGAAACCATAGCCAATGCGTATCCTGAAGGAATGCATAAAAGAGGACGTTTTTCACAGCCCATCATATCATGATAGTTTTGCGGTTGTAGGAATAAAAATTGAATGCTTTATTTGTGGCGTCATTAAGATGATGACTTACAAATTACAACAAAGATACAACAGAACAGAAAGGACTCTTTCCATTACAGCATTAGCTTGAAGTTTGAGTTATTATTTTTCTCAAGTGGTGGACCTTGAACATGGCATTATGAGCGAGAGATAAATATATTGAAGGGACAAGGGACGACTGACTTGAAGTACGAAACTGAGGAGTTTGTGGAGTCGAGTCCTTAGAGATAAAAATGAAACGTGCATATTAGGTAGAATTCATTCTACATCTTCCCATCCAGCCTTGAACATTTTTCTTCAGAATATGAATTGGGCTTTCGGCTGTTTAAAACCTTTTTTTTCAACTTGTTTATTTATTTATATGCGTAAAAGGACACTGCTTAAGTTATGGTTGGGTTTTATATTCTAAAAGATATGATGGTGATGTGATGTCAATCATGCATGGTGCATGAAGATAGATCCCTGCATTTTTACTGTAAAGTTAGGTAAGCTTCTTTGTTTTCAAGAAGCGAAGAAAAGCGAAAAGTAGCAATGCACCAGTGCATGTAATTTTGGAACGGTCTTTTGAAATGTTAATAGGTATTCAATATTGAATATGTGTTCCATCATGGCATGCAATAAAATGTTCAAAATTTTATTCTGCCTAGAACAGTACAAAGTTTATGTACAATATAGACAACTGGAATTGTTACTTATTTGTCCGTTATCGGTCGAAAAGTAATTAGCCCCTTCCAAGAAAACAAGCCCTCTGAGTCTGACTGTCAAATACGAAGAACATCATTGAATTGCATAATATTATCAACTTGTCGGTCATATAGTCCACTGGAATGTATTAATGTATCGATGTGC
This sequence comes from Lepidocyrtus violaceus, assembly GCA_034696905.1. Classification (NCBI taxonomy): domain Eukaryota; kingdom Metazoa; phylum Arthropoda; class Collembola; order Entomobryomorpha; family Entomobryidae; genus Lepidocyrtus; species Lepidocyrtus violaceus. The sequence goes on along the minus strand of JAQGAI010001242.1, from coordinate 9,091 downwards.
TACACTGATACGAGCTACTGTTTCAAACGTGCACAATATGGATCTAATGTAAATGCGTTGAATATCGTGCTAATGAAGATCTTGACGAACTTGTCAATACAGGAACAGTAATGAGCAGATTCTTATAGATATCCTTTCCATTTTATGTACATAATATATGGATATTAGTAAGTGCCAATACTGCCAATCTGCCAATGCCCAAATCAAAGCCAATGAACGTTTGAAATGCTCTGCATAAAAGTGAAAATTGACTACAATCTTAACACTACTCCCATTGAATGAACCAATGACATATTTCTATTTCCATTGTGAATTGAAAAAAATCCTTGTCTCTCAAAAGTCAATAATCTGAAGATTATTTGGCGTAATGGTTAATTAACACTAATTGTTGTTCATTGAAATAAAATGGCAATAGATGTGATATGTGTTAACCCGCTCATAAAATTTTACGCAAAATTTCGTCAATCTTCTTCGATTGAATTTGATCTTCCGACCTTGATTGCAACAAACTATGTAACATTAACATAATTGCCGTCCGTACCATAATGCTCCTTTTCTTGCATGAGAGTTATGGAAGTGAACTAAAACCAGATTGTAAAAAAACGTAATCAGCTAAATACTATAATAGCACAGTTAGTGGGATGATGGATAGCATCTAGCGGATGTGAAGCTTCCGCAGTGATAGAGATAGAGGATAGGCATTTTTGCAAACTTTTGTCATCACACACAAGTCAAAAGGTGAAGACCCGAATTTGAAAAAAAAAAGTCATATGCATTTGCATTCATAAACAAATTTGTATGCCAAATTGAGTCGAGGCCAAAAGCTAATGTAAGTAATGTGCATGTATTATTATTAGAACGTAAGTAAAGTTATTTGTTACAGTTATGCATAAGCATGTTATTATTACTAGTTACCGTACCAGGAAAGGATTATTATATGCATACTAGGAGAGTAATTAACCAGTCTAGAGTGAGCTGTCTTTAGTTCGTACTGCGCGTTTCAAATCACGTAGCTGGAAACGTCAAACATGACTTATTATGTGACATAAGTAGCTAACGACTATTTGACTTTACTGGTGTCTTTGACTGAAAAACAGAACTTGTGACTTTTTCGTTGGCAGTTGAGGATTAGGCCGCGACATATAGCATGCAGTGAAAAAGCAGACTTACGAGCAAAGCAAAGTTATTCATGTATTGTCAGGCCATTATTATTGCGATAAAGGTGACGCTTCCGAGAAACTGAAACGAGATTATTGCATAATACATTACATATAGTTCTCAGTCAAGTGTTATAGCTTCATGCACTAGCACCATATATTAGGTTGGATATATTTTTGGCAGAAAAGTAGTCTTTCACTATTTAAATGTTTTGACTTTCACTCAAATTATTTGCAAAAGTATTAACGAACGTTTCCATTTTTTCTCTTTCATTACAGAATTTCCGCAATACATCGTGTGGCTGCTGAACCATGTGCGATGGTAAACGCTCAAGCAAGCGAGACGTGGTCATCCTTTCCATAAAGCCCAAACGGCCAGACTTTCCCTCCAGCCAAAAGCTAGTTCCTGTTAGTGAGCTACTCCAAGAATGGGACAAATTAGATGCCTATTACCGCGGCCAACTTCTCAAGCTCTCCAAAAGCAAATCCCACAGGAAACGTTCCCGTATATCAGTTAACGCCTCCATTCACAGCCCGTCCTCCGTCAGCAGCAAGCACAGTCGCCACAAGTCTAGCCCGGTCAATAAGAAGCACTCCTCTTCCTTGTCATCCGATCAATTCCAGGAGCTGTTTGGTGATGAGAATTTATTTTCCGACAATGATGGGAATAATAATAACAATAAAAAATCCAACAAGTTACTTCACTCGAGGTCGCTCAATAGCTTATTCGAAGAGTCGTTGGATGGGATAACACCCCCTCCGCCAGGACGTGGAAACTCTCGGAAGGGTTCTCTGGCAAACTCGAACACAAACAATTTGGTAGTATCCATACCCCTGTCTGTTCAGCATAACTGCGGTGATAAATATATAAATTATGACGACAACAATAAACGTACAATCAAGTACGAACGCGACAATGACAATGAAAATCAAACGTATCTCTCCGACGAGGAGGATAAGGGGGAGGAGGAAGACAAAAACTTTCTCAGTGTGCCCCGCGACAACTTCCAAGTGCAATATATAAAGGATAGAACACGCGTGACTTTACTCGAGGCAGGTGGAGTCAGTCCAAGGTGGATAGTGCCCGTTCATGTCGCTCCATACAAACCACCGACTGCTCAAGGGCTTAACCCGATTCATATTCAGAAAATTTTGTATCATAAGAATTTTGACAGCGTAAATTTTGCTTCCCCAACGACGACCACGGCAAGGACTCCGGATAAACCGCCAGATAACTTGATCGGTCACCCTACGCCTCCTCCATCCAAGTCGTCCAAGGTCTCGGTCTCCTCTAACAGCCCAGTGTCAACCGTATATCCATCTCCAAGATCCATCTCTTCTGGAACCACGACTCCTTCTCCACCAAGTGATAACAACAATGCAACTCCAAAGCAAACCTCGGCAAGAACTCCGGAACTAACTTCACCAAAATCGGACCAAGGAAGCGTCAACAAGTCAGGCTCCACTAACGGGAACAAGTTTTCACTCCCACCTGTGAACCCAACAAGCGGATCAAAGCTGAAGAGGCCTATCAGCACGGACGGTCACCCTTATAGACAGGATAAGAAACAAAAATTTTCTGAGGACGCAACCCCAGTAAGTCTTAAAGCCATGTCTGTGACAAGTACTAGCAACTCGGCCTACTCAACTTCCTCTTCTGGTGATAACTCGGAAACTGATAACAACGGTCCTTGCTCTCGGGTTAGCAGGAAGGAGATGGAGAGGAGCAATCATAAAGTTACAAATGCACCGCCGCCACCAACGGAAAAAAGTGTTTCTTCCAAGAAACTCAACATCATCAACAAGAATCCAACCTTCCTGAAGCCATCAACTGCGGGGGACAATCACAATCAGTCTGGAGCAGCAGTATTCCTCCCCCCTGCAGGCATCAGTATTACTGATCGAATAATTAAAAAATCATCCATGCCACAGCCAGAACTACTTGAGCGACAACGGAGGAGACGACTTGAAAGCAGCCAGCGTAAATCCTATGCCATGAAAAAGGGCGATGAGCACGAAGAGAAAGAATCTATTGACTTGTCTATGAAATCCTTTGAAATGATTTGGAACATACCACTTCTTTCACCCCTGAGATCTCCTTGAAAATTATTTCTGTGAGTTTAGTGAACAATAAGAATGTGAAAAAAAAAATTAGGTAGTGATCGAATGCAATCAACAAAAATAGTTTCTGAAAAATAATGTACTATTTTGTTTCTGTTTTTAAAAGCACAAAAAGAATGCAGTCTTAGTCTTTAGTCCCCTTTTGAGTTACGATTTCTTACTATAAATGAAAAATGCGATAAAAACAGTTGCATTATTATAAAATACTAATACGGGATTGCTTTATATGTGTTGAAAGAATTTTACTTTCAGAGAGAAAAAATCAAAAAAATTCTGAAACAGAACCTTTAAAAATGATTATGCTCATAAAATGTAATTATTATATTATATATAATGTAAATAGTAGGCTTAAAACAATAGACTTTAAACTACACGATGTTCTTTAACGAAATTGATATGAAACTTCGGTTACGACCCCGTCTGAACTAGGAATCGAATCTACCGTCAAACATAAATGAAGACAACTTAACAAATCTTCATTTAGAAAATTGTTTTTGTTTCTCTTTCCGCCATAAATGAGCTAAATTTTATGGTGTATTTAAAAATAAAAATCTCAAAAAAAGATGCAGCATTTACAAAAGCAAAAAAATACCATGTGTACTGATCCTAATCCAATGGCAATTTATTGAATCATTAACGCATTGACTTATCATCCCTGTTTCTGTATTTTATAACACGAAATTTGTAGCCACCATATAGGTACATATTTACAAAATAAAAAATTAATTGCAGTTTATAATTATTATCAAAATATAATCTATTTAAACTTAGCCTAACTCATTTCAAATCACATTTAATCCGACAGTTTTGCAAGCTCCGCCTCAATTTCTTGAATCTGAAAACGGAAAGGAGCACTCATGATATGGATTCTAATATTTCGAACGCAATTAATAATAATAATTAATTGTGTGGTTTGTTTTAAAACTGTACTATAAATTACTTACCGTCCTTTCTTTTGCCATCTGATCTTCTGTCATTCGTCTCAATACTGATTCCAGTCTTTGCCTAAGAGCCATATTTTCTAACGTCGCCAACTGTTTCTCTTGAAGTTCTCGCCTTTTAGCAATATCGGTAAGTTCTTCCCGAAGTACTCGTAACTGGTCTTGATATGCGCTTCCTGTAATATTGGATAAAAACAACGGAATTTATTTAAATGCACATAAAGCTACAAAATGTAATTGAAAAGAATTACACATGGCTGAGTATTACTTTTGGCAATTAACTCATAATCAATCACTGGTTCCTGGCGGCCTGGCTTTACGGGAGATGGCTCAGCAGATGAACTACTGGATGGTTGTGAGCTTCCATCGAACATATCTTTCGAGAACGATGTAATTAACCCGGAACCCGAAGCCTTTTCTTTTCCGTCATTATCCTAAATGACATAAGATTGTGTAATCAAATGAGTTCTGTACAAGGCATTAGATTTTTTTTCAATATAAATAATTTGCAATTTACCTGGACAAATGACATGGAGTCAGACATTCTGCTAAGCCTGCTGCTCTCGTCCTCGCCATCATCCATTGATAATCTACTTTCATCCATTTCTTGACCGCCGTCCCCATCGTCAGCATCGGAATCACTCAGCGGATCGTCGCCAAAAAGTTCTGCAATAAAAGGAAAGTTCTACTGTTATTTCAAAGGAATTTTAAAATTTGGGCAAGAAAAATGAGCGGATCAGTTAGCTCTACAACAGCCAAATAGATATTTTACATACCCACTGCGATACGTCTGCTACTGCTGGGGTTTTCATTTGTTTTGGATCCTTGCATCAAAACGTCTTTCGTTGCACCATCTTTCGTTTTATCTTCTTCCTCATCGATGACTTCCCAACTGATATGGTGAGCTTCATAATCCTGCCTAAATAGGCGTCTAACTTCCTTCTCGATTTCTGGTTGATCTGAATATTGCTAAAATATTACAAAAGAATTATGTATCATACATTGAAGTCATCAAATTAAGCACGGAGGTTAAATTAATTAAATCCCACTGTAACGTACAGCTTACAAGGAGGCGACGAATAAGTAAACTTACTTTCTTTTTCAACGTTCTCCGGAATCTCCTCTTTCTAACATTCTTTAACGGAGGGGTCACTCCATGTGGCCAAAGATACTTCTTCTCAACTTTCACAAGCCCATCTTTCTTTTTCTGGGGTTTTGGGTCTACTTCTTCCGGTTCCTCCTCTTCAGTACACACTAACATTTGACAAATATCCGCCGTCTTGTAAACTGTTTTCTTATCAATCGTTTTGAAAGACTCAATCACGCATGGTAGATCCACCAACTAAACAAACACCAAAATAGCATCTTGATTAATTTACATTACACCGACTCGTTAGGAAATTCAAAACACCGAATTGAGTAAAGAATTACCTTCGCATGAAGAACGAAGTGGTCAAAAAACAGTGTCCCGTGTCTCATGTCATTCTCCAGTTTTAAAGATAGTCTTTCCTTGAGATTTGAAACACCAGGCTTTAACGAGTCCCGAAGTAATTTGGCAACAACCTTTTGATTCCATGAAAAAGGGTAACACAAAATTTAACGATACATTACTCGTAATTTGTGTTTATAAAATAAGCTTTTGCCTTTTAGTGTTTAGTCAGTAACCGTTCCTCTCACCACTGACTCTCTCTCTCTCATCATTCACAAGAGCCAACTTATACCATTAGTTAAAAACCCCTACCCATTAAATGTTTAACAAATACATAATTTACTAATAATGATAATTATTGCACTCACCTCCGGAAGTCTTAGAATAATTTGACTTTCCAGTTCCACCTGATTCCCATCCTGCTGATGATGGTGTGAAGACATTTTAAAAACTGATTGATTAACTAACTATCAACCCCACCGAAGTAATACTTGTAATAGTAATAGTAACTGCTCTTGTTCTATGAGTACAACTAGTTCACATAAAAAAAATAACAATACTATTTAAAAAAATTTAAATGAGGCGAAGCAAAAAGGGAAACAGACAGTCTGCCGCTGTTTTTTGTTTACTTTTGGATCGTGCTTTTGCTTTGATGTGATGTAGATGTAGGTAATAATGCATTTCAGATTCATCAGATCAGATCCCAAATCAGCAGCAGATTCAGCCAAACCGCACCGACTTGACGACTATAGACATGGTGTACGTGTACCTATCTGTGTTGTTGGGTATTTAGCTTCTAGATCCAGATTCCGTGTTCATTCCGCGGCGGCGCAGCGCTCAGCCGGACCCGCTGGCGAAGTAAATAACCAAATGGGAATGGGTTTATATTTGTTTCAGCACCCGGCTAGGATTACTATAGCTTAATTCAAGCAAGCTGACGGAAACGACATCGGACGCTTAAAGTTGTTCGTGTGTCGTATACAGGGCAGAACGCAGAAGTCGAAGTGCTTTGAAAACTACTGAAAAAAATGAAGCTATCCTCTGATTGATTATCAGTTAATTAAATTAATCTATATCAGTCGTCTTTAAGTTTGAAAGATGCTTGATACGATGCAATTGGTAGGGATGGATGACAACTTATAACTAACTGTATTAAAAAATATATGAAATATGAAATACATGCATACAATTAAAGGATGTTTACTACTTACATACAATGTTTACTAATTTAAAGGATTGTGTAATTTTCATTTCAGACAGTCAACCGACTGCAAATTATGAACTTTGTGATCGACTGTAGGAGATGCATAATAACACTGTACTGTGTAAAACTGGGGGCGATTTAAAAACATAAAATAATGTTTATTATAATATTACATATACTTATAACATAACTCATTCTATAAGGTAATTAATTACATAACTGAAGGAAGAACTTGAAATTAAAAATCATTTGGGAAGCTACATGAAATAATTCATTTCCCACACAGATCTCTTGTAAAAGGCAGACATGCACGTGCCAAAATGTTAAAAATCTTCATAATTTATTTATGAAACATTCTGATTATGAACTTGAAACGGGGATCTGCTTTTGACTTCCTCTTCTCTTAATGCGTCATCTAACAGATCTCTCTCAACTTTTAACGAACTATTATCTGAAACTGCTGTCTTCGAAGCACTTTCTAAAGGCTTGTTCTCTGTTCCTAATAACTCGCGAAGTTGCTCAGTCAGAGCTTGAGATCTACTTGGAAATGAAACTTCAGCGTTACTACTACTGCTATAATTTTCAGTTCCCGTTAATACTGCGCTTGTAGTTGATATTGTTGACGTTGATGTGCCTACATTTATGACACCATTGTCCTTGAGCTCCAAATTCTAACGAGACCAAATATTACATAATTCAAAATTACAAACACAAACAAGGCTTTTGATAATTGATATTATAATATTATTGTATGTTTATTGTTTGAAAGAGGCTTAATAATCGCATTAATTTTCTAACAAATCTGGGAAACGGTCCAATAGTTTCTAGTTCATCACTAACCTCTGAAGCCAAATACTCCTTAAATCCATCCATGTCGGTAGATGCATTCCTAATACTTTTTACAACTGGCCCGTCGGGTCTTTCTACAATTTCATTTCTTAGTCGTTCATGTCCAATCGCATGTACGTTATTGCGCTCTAGTGCGGGAACTTGAGGTCTCCAAACCGGCTCAATCGTCAAGAGAGGAGTTGAAACGCGGAAAGGCCCGTAAAATATTAAAACCACGACTAATAACAGAACTGCTAGCATTGCCGGTTTCATATACCATGGAGCTACTTTCAAAAACTCCCAGCAGAAGGTTCCCAATTTTTCTCCAATATAGCCTAAAGGCGCAAAGAAAAAGTATGCTGCAGACTGGCTAATTGCCTCCATCGGGTTGACCTTCCACAGCGGATCTGTCATGGTATTTGTATAATACTCGCCGCATTGATCGGATTCTAAAAACATAACAGGAGAAAATCGTTTCATTAAATCTAACTCTACCAAATTACTTTATTCTGAAGAAAAGAAATACGTAAATAATTTGTATGCTTCCTTACGTTGTAATACATTTATTCGAACCCAATACCAAATTCCATAGATGGAATTCCAGTTTTGATATTCGCAATCCTTTGGAGGCAAGCTGTTAGTCTGTACCATGTGAGTCATCATTTCTGCTTTTTTATCCTACAATTAATCATAAAAACATTAAAATAAATCGTGCATGATTATGATAGCGAAAGGAGCTTAATACATAATACAAGAAAAACGTAGAGATCTCAAGTTTCTTACCTCGTACAGTTTCGAAAAAGTCCAGACACAGCTCAGTATAAAGATGATCAGAAAGCCATAGAATAATTGTATACGGACACAGCGAGTATTAAACGCTTTAATAAAGAGCATGACTATCAATGAGCCGATAACCATTGACGTTAAAAGAATCATCCAGAACTGAAAATATAATCAATTAATCAGCCACGACGTTATAACTATTGATTATGAAAAATATGTTGACATTGTTAAAATTGATAAATCATGTTTGTTCTAAGTTTTATATCGCCTTTACCTTTAAATTATAAAATGCTGGAAAGCGGATGACGCTTTCGAAGAAATCAAATCGAGAAGAGTGGTCCACAACGTGTATAAAGTTAGACATGATTTCGTCGATGCGATATAAATACTTATCAGTTTCATATTGAGAGTTCATAAACTTAGTTAAAATGACATAATCGTCATATTTTAATTCGGCCTGAAGGTCAATAGTAATCGCTTCTCCGGGGCCAAAAACATGAGACTGGAAAGAAAATATTGAGAAAAAAATTAGCCTTTGGATTATTTTTAGGAGAATAATTAAGGGCGGGTGACGGGGCACCCGTAATGCTTAAAATTTTCTACATTAAATTGGAATTTACAGGCGCTG
>JAQGAI010001241.1:0-15459 GCA_034696905.1 Lepidocyrtus violaceus | reverse complement strand
AACAGTTTCAAGAGCGTCTCCAGAATTGGGGAAATACTTCCGGTGAAAGTGGTTTCCTCGCGGATTCGATGCACAGGTATTGGGGTCAAGGAGGATGTAGCAAAAGCTACGGATATGAACTGGGTTGATTGGCAAACCTTTTCTACTTTAATTGAAAGCACTCGCAATTACAATGAAGTAGATCGAATTCTGATAGAAACGCCATCCTTTTCCACTCGAGATGAGCTTCTCACAATTCATGATCATTTTACGAAATGTGAAAACTATTTTGTGAGTGATGGACACCGTGGTCTCCAAAATAGTGCTCTAACGTTTCCAACGCCAGAGGAGCAAGCAGCCCACTTGGCTGTCTACATTTGGACAACCCTGTGGAAAAACTATACATACAAGTTAGAGGTAGAAAGTGATCCAAATACACCCAAGATATTTTACCACTGTCGAAATTGGGCAAAGGTTGTAGAGGAAGAAAAGGATCCGCCAGTATTTCAAAGGTATCTAACGCTGGAAGCCGTCTATGATTTTGTTCCACATCCTCAGCATCTTCCAATATGGATTGAAGATGAGTTCAGTGCCCTCCAGTTTGTGAGTTGTGGACGGAGGGGAATCCAGTCAATGGCATTCTCGGAGTTGGTCAATGTCTTCGATGCTAAAATTTGGATTTGCTTGTTCGCCGTCATCCTTGCCATTCCAAAGTCTCTTCGTTTGATTCAATGGAGACGCAAAAATGGAGGAGTAAATTTTATGCCAATTTTAAAAACGTTTTTGGAGCAAGGCGATCCATTTCCTTCAGAAATTTTGAAAAGCAACCCAACGCGAATATTGGTAGGAATCTTTCTTCTGATGGGAATCGTCCTAAGCAACGGCTACAAAAACTCGAACGTCTACAACATGATCTTACCAAGGAAGCCCCTCCCATATGAGAACTTCCAGCAACTACTGGATGATGGATTTACTATTTATACGGAAGCGGGACATACGGAAATGGAATTTATATTTCACCAGCCCAATCCCATCTTTGAAGCACATTCTGTTCGAGACTCAAATGCAAATTTATCGGATAATGCGTTGTACATCCAGTCGCAAGCATATGATGCGTGGGATCGAGCCAAAGAGAAAGTTGGAGGGAAAATACTTAAGCTGATTGAACTTGTAAAAAATCATACCAGCCTCCATCCAATAAATTTTCAAAATAATCCCATTTCTAAAGTGCATGACAAGTGGAATCTGTATCTTCAAAGGACTACCAACTTAACTTATGATGAAGCTTGGGATTACGGGAAAAATAGCACACGCCTTCATAGACAAATGGAGCGGCAAGCCCTAGAAAGTTGCCTGCTTAAATGTAATAAATCTGCAATTATCATGGCCAAACTTGCTTGTCATCAGTTTTACGAAAAGCTGAAGTTGGAAAGGTTGGATGCCAACATCGGGAAAGAAATCTATTTTCAATACACTCGAGGGTTTTATTTACGGGGGCTGGTTCCCACATTCCTCCTAAACAGAATTAAGCAGTTCAAAGCGTCGGGCATACAGGAACGATGGATGGATTTGATCTGGAGAGGGTTAAATCTAAACAGAAATGGGAGTGGTCAGTCGTCGAGTCAAGATAAAAGTAATGTATCCGGCGTACAACTGGATGGAAATGTCCTTGTCATATTTTCAGTTCTTCTAATTGGATTGCTGACGGCGTGGATTTGTTTCATAACTGAAGCTGTTGCAGAATACTGTGTTAATCATCCCGTATGCAAATTTGAGGAGTACCAGTACGCAAATGTTTTTTATTCAAATATGTGGGAAAATTTAATTTCTGTAAGTAACATTGCGTTGCCTACAAAAAAGGTTAAATGCACGATTAGAGTTTAAAATTTATCTCGTTTCACAAAAATAAATGTAAATTTATTATTTAAAATTTTAATTTAAAAAAACGTACAATTTAGTCTGATTTTTATTCTGGGGCAACGTAAGATTTTCTCCACTAAAACTGTATTCTTAGAAAAAATTAGCATCAAGTGGAGAGAGCCTATCTAAAGAAAAAATGATTTTGGCATTACAAATTATGCTTTACTTTTACCTTCAATAATATGTCGAACTGTACATTGGTTCATGTTGATGAACTTTGCATAAATTTATGGCCTTCGTCAAGCCTCCCAGCAAAATCCCAGCTAATCTTGAATGACGTCTTCATTTTCTCTCTCTTTCATATATCCTTTCAAATTGTGTATGCAAATTCCCTAGGTAATTATCAGGCAATTACACACACAAAAACGGTATAAAAAGAAGGGCAAGCCATTTTTACAAAAAAAATATGTATCGTTCATCTTTTCAACAATTCAACCCTCGCCAAAAGCAAAAAAATAGAATAAAATATCCCTTTAGCTCCGGCGGGAAATTATACTCGCATTTATCTTCCTCCCTAATAATGCAGCAAATCCTGTCAGCAACTGCTTAGATTACAAAAAAACAGAACTACCACGAAGAAGGAGAACAAAATAAGAGCTCTCAACGGGATCCCATTATCACATCAGATCAGATTATCATCAAACTATATTCATCTTATTCCCTTCTCTCTCAAAAAAATAAAAAAATGTGTAACGAAGTGGTCCATACAAGCATGACTACATACACAGATTCGACATTCAACTCATCTCATATTTATTCAACCCCAAGAACATCCTCATAAATTATGTTCATCCCCTGACAATCGAACAAGAGGGGCAAGACACAGGTAGTCTTCCATCTCATCTTACAACAAGTAAGTAAGCACTATCCTGTTACAATCTTCTTTAAAAAATTTCAATGAAAAGAGATCAGATCAGTGTCATCAGTTAAGAAAAAACAATCTTAAGCATTTTAATCTTCTACCAAATATATTTATTTATTTATTTCTCACAAGTTGATCATCTTCACTTCATTCATCCAAAAATTTACTTTAAATAACAGATTTCTTTATCATCATTTCGTTTTTAATCTCATTTTAAAAGCCCCCCTTTAAATCTCCATTTTAATGAGTAATTAATTCTGACAGCGGATATAAATTAGTTCAAAGCTCATTTTGCAGAGAAAAACTAATGCATACCCCTGCCATATCTCATCAACATTCATCACTCTATATAGGTATTTTTATGCTCGTTTTTTGTGAGAATAAAAAAAAATTGGACTGACTTGTTGTCGTCATTATCACTCCACTTGACTGTGGGATGAGCAGAACATCCAAATGAAAAAAATATTTTTATTGTCATTTCATTCAAAAAAGAAGCAACCCATTCAACTTGTTGTTGACTTTTGACGTGATTTCTAGTATCCAAACACCAAAAATAACGACATGACGCTTCTGCTCAAGAGTCCAGTTTAAAACGGGTTGAGTGGGTTGAGTTCATTGAAAAAAAAATGTTTTTTTTCTTCTTCAAAGTTTAATGAAGCCAATTTGTTCTCATCCCATTCATTGATTTCAACAAGCATATGAATATACATAGGCTTGGCTTAGCTTATGTTAGCAACTGAACTTTTTTAACTGATTTACTTTTTAAACCAAAAAATAATAATGGATAATATTTACTGGCAAAATGTCGTTACTCTTGTCACTTAGCATTTTTAGATTTTGCCAGATAAGGATAAGAAGGCCTTTAATATGACCTGGGTCTGGGTGGTTATTGTGTGGCTATGCCCATTCAATATTTTTCCGAATCATTATTGGTGGCACACCTTCTGCATTGCTAATCATCAAATCAACTTCGACTATGATCGGCTCAGTTTCCCGTAGGCAGTTTCTTGATTTGCATCTAATCGTTCGTCCTCCCTCACCACCGTCCAATTCATCTCTTCAACCTCAACTTAATGTTTTTTGCAGTGCATCGCATCTAAATATTTTTCCCTCCTTCACCCCCTCCACCGATCGTTATCTTAAGTCCTCCGGCCGTCATTAGCATATACAGTCATTAACACTATCAAGCAGTTCTTCACATCTTTTTAGCAGTTTGCGTGAAAAAGCCATCAACAATTCTGGTCATTCATCATCATCAACTGTGTTAGATTTTTGATTGATTACAACCAACCAGCCATCCTCTTCACTTGTTCCTTCGTGTTTGAAATCCGATTTGTTCGTCAAAAAATTCTACGTTTGCGTAAAAAGTCTAGACTTCTCTCATCTCACACGCAAGCAAGTAAGTACATTCATGCAGTCCTCAAGCCCACGATATTTTTTTCTCAAATCCTCTCATGACTTGGGAGAGACGGATATTCATCTTCGGCTGAGAAAACTTCCTCGGTAATTAATCATTACACCAGCAACAGCAAGTTGGAGAGGAAGAGAAGAAATCTCTGCTCTTATGTCATTAAATGAAGTTGATGAGAGAGAGAAATTCAAAATTCACAATTTTGCTCCTTACTCTCTACCCAATTGTTTTTAAACGAATCCTGTCATATCATCACGACTCATGATCTGAAGAAGAAACCGTTTAAAATTTTAAAATATTAAATATCACCTTTGGCCATCTCATCTTCTTCTCATATCTCCATTACCATTTTCGCTAATCAATTTTTTTTCTCTGCTCGAGAGAAAAAAATTGTTCATAATTTAATTGCATTACGCAACAAACACTCACCATTCTTCTCAGATATCTGAAGAAGAAGAACAATGTGTTGATATGATAGTGAGCAGCGAGTGACTTCCTCACACATTTTTTACCTTCTCTCCATTTATTTTTTTCAAATAATTTATTCACAATCATGTCTTTAAGTGCGTGTACGTGTGCTTTCAAGTGGAGGACTGAACGTGTCTTGACTCACTTACTGCCCATTTTACTGTTGGATAACATAGGATGGGAGCTACTATAGCTCTTTTTCTGATGAGAAATCCAATCTACTCGTGATAGTGATGATCGCCACTTGACCGACAAACAGAAGTTAAGTGAAATGGCAGTAAAACTCCTGCCGTTTATCTTTTCATTGTACTAAAAGGAGGAATCCCGAGTTCTCTCGTAAAACTTGAGAAAATGGCTTGTCACTTTTAACACAAAAAAGTGATCAGATCAGTGATGGTGTTTTTTGCGTAAAAAAGGTAAACTGCATGTTTGGCAGATGCGGTGGCCATTAAAGGATAAAATCTATCCATAAAAAAGTTGTCACCGTAAATTGCAATTTCAATTTAATTTTTATTTTATTTTGTAAATAAATATATCTCCAAATATTAATTTCAATTTCTCAGCTGGCTTGGTTTGGTGGTCCTTAAATGATTCGATGTATTATATTTAGACATTACACTTTGTCTTCTTTTTAAAAGGAATGTGAATGGTCAGGTCCTTAATTAAAATTTTGTTTACATAAAATCTCCCAACCTGAGCTGAATACTAATTGTAAAAGGCCTTTACAAAAATTGCAAATTATGGTCATTATATTAAGCATTATGCAAACAAAAAATAGTTTAGTTGTGTTTTGGATAATTCAAACCTTTAAAGAAATGACCATTTATATCGATTGCTTGTGACTAAATATGAAAAGCAATTAGCTAATGACTTGCACATTTTAGCCCCACTAATGATTACAGAATCATTGCATTGCAGCCCATTCATTATGCATTCCCCTTTTTATATTTATTTATTTAGATGAAAACTTTAAATGGATGGTAGAGTAAAATTTATCTCTCAAAAGTAAATACGATAAAGCATAAATGGGCCGAAATGAGCTCATTCAATGGAGGAACCCACCTTTAATTAAAATAAAAAAATATACAATTTAGCATTCAAAATTCATCCTCCATCCTCCTTCTCTTCTTCTTATTTGAATTAATTAAAGGAAAAAAGGATTTTCTACCTTGTCGATAGAAATGTTTTTAGAAATGAATTGAATTGAATTAAAGGGTTTGAGCTTGAGAAGAAGAAAAAGAAGAATAGCATCTAATTGAAAAGAAGAAGGGAGGTTGGTCCGGTCGGTCGGTCGGAGGAACGTCGGAGGTTTGCTTTTGCTTTGCTTGAGAGTCTCTCGTCATAATTTTTATGTTTTTACATCAAGTCATATGCATTTTCATTATTGACTGCCAGCCAGCTCAATATATTTTACGAGCCACACACGGAGGAGGATCAGAGCAAGCCACAACACAACCTTCTTAGCCAAAAAGTGAGCATAGTTTTTTTTCTTGTGAGAAGAGAAAAAAAAATAATTCCGATTTTTGAAGAGGATCAAATGAACAGAGAATCAACTTTCGCGTGTTCACATCATCCCCACAGCTTTTACTTTGTCTTTGCCTTGCCAACAATCTGTCCAAGAAACAAAAATTTTCTCTCTGAAGAAAAAAATGAAGATGATGATGAGCTCAGCCCAATTTGTTCCCCTGTCAGGATCGGACTGAATCGAATTGACATGGGAGAAGCGAAAAAAGGAAGGAATTATAATGCATGCATTCATGCAACAAGAAGGTTGACAAAAAATTCGCATATGAATCCTCAGCAGCGGACAGTGAAGTTTGAATAAAAATGGGAAAATAGGATTACATAAAAGCTAAGTCAGTTACATATATTATGTTTTGTGTAAGTTTGTGTGTGTGTGTGACATGAATTGTGCGTGGCGATAATAGGCCCTAAAAATCTAACATGGGAGTTGCGTGACGGTAACACTGAAATGTGGCTGTTCGTCCCGGTGACAAATCACTCCTCATAAGTTTCTGTCATAAATGACGATGATATTCGACATGACAAGGAACAATCCTGTCTGCATCCTCAGAAGAATGAGGAGAAAAAATTCTTGAACAATTCAATTCATTTTTTTAAGAAGGAAAAAAATATCGAATTAATTTTAAGTACGTGAGTACGTGCCAGTAATATGGTTTGGGGTTTTTATAATGTCGGCTGGGATTAAATAAGTTGGATTTCCCAATCCATTTTTTTTATCCTTCCTTAAAAAAATATAAAATGATGAGCAATAACAATCAAATGTCTCCTCATTCCATCCATACTTATGCATTTGATTATACGACAGAGCTTGTCATAATCCCAGCCAGTTCAGTGTTGATTGAGGCTAAAGGAAGAAGAAGCGCAAAGTGGAGTTCTGTGTAAAGTGTTGATTTCAACGTAAAAATTGTATTGAGTTCTTTTTAGTAAAAAAAAAATCGTGTGGGAACTGACGAGCAAGCTGATAAGTTTTTGCGTAGTCTTTGTCTGCCATAAGCCGTTCATCATATTGATGTTTATTACTGTGCAAAAATTTTGCAAGCATAAATTTTCAGTGAGTTTTGGTTTTAGCGTGTGCCAAAAACGGTTTTTGCATGCTCGTGCAACATTAAAACAAAAAAAAGTGAATGGTTATGACATGGTTATACATATGTGCTAAAAGGGTGGTGATATTCACAATTCGATAAGGATTGAGGAGGAGGAAGTTAAATGCGTTTTTAATTTAAATTACACACCATTTAATTAAATTATATGGGCAACAGTCCATTATATGGTTTGTTTTTACGAAACCTTTATTTTTTGTATTCCGAAAGTTTTGCATTGTGAAAAATTGTGTTAGTGAATCTTCATTGTTGCAAAAAAAAAAAAAATAAAATACTTTCAACCGGCTTGGCATGTTTATAATCCTATTTATAGAGAAGAATCAAATGTAGAATTTAAGTGATGTGTGAAATGGCGTAGAAGTGCTGTAAATTGTGATAAAAGGCTGTATATCAACACTTCGGTTTCCAGTGCAACCTTTTTCCTGTAAATAAAATTTACTTTGTGGGATAATGATGAGTGATTACAGCATGAAAAATAGTTGTTGAAAGCAGTGAGTGATGATAAGCTGGATAAATATTAAAAACTAGAATGATACATTAATAATCAATATAATTAAAATCTTTTCTCTATTGATTGGATCATAGTGGCAGGGCAGTGACGTGGATGTGTGTGGCTATAGCTTTATATCTGGAAAAGATAATTTAACCTCAACTCTCAATATAATACAAGCTATATCTCCACTTATCTCCTTTCCATAATACTCTCATGTCAATTTATGTTCCAGCGTGAGCAGTGAAGGACAGGCGGAGTTTTTGTGTTTTGTCGTAACTTGCTTGCGTCTCCCATAACCACAATATATCCTCTCTAAACTTTCTATCGGACATTGTCAAGGTTGATGTTGTCCTCTTAAGTGGAATTTGGATTAAACATTTAAAAAAATCCATACAAAGTTGTAAGTGCTACCAAGTTGGCGGCTTTTAGAGCTTAACTGAAAAAAGTCTAAATCAGACATGTGCAGTTAATGTGGTCTTGCCAACCCGGCCAAAGGATTTTTAACAGTCAAAAACCTACAGTGATTTGTATCAAATCTAAAAATTAAAGAAAAGGACAATTATTATCCAGACAAAAAATGACTGCCATGATAAAATACGCTGGGGGATGTCACTGCGGTGCAGTGAAATTTGAAGTGCTGGCTCCCAGAGAGCTCCGTGTTCTGGATTGCAAGTAAGTTATACCAAACCCAAATCCTCATTTTTTTTCATAACAGATCAACCAACGATAATAATTTAAAAAAAACTGGATAATTTATTTCTTTAATTGTTTTGTACTTTTTTAAATCGAAATTTAGCTGCTCCATTTGTGTCAAGAAGCAGAATCGGCATTTTATCGTCCCTGCCTCCAACTTCAAGCTGGTCTCCGGCCACACTGACCTTACCACCTACACCTTCAACACGCACCAAGCAAAGCACATGTTCTGTTCCAAGTGTGGGGTCCAAAGCTTCTACATTCCGAGGTCGAATCCGGATGGGATGGGTAGGAAAATCATGTTCAATCAACTCAATCCTCTTTTTAATTGTTTTCATTTTTTGAATAATTATTTTCAACATTTTAATTTTTCATCTCTTCCAGCCATAATGCCCCACTGTGTTGACTCACCCCTCCCCCTCAAGATGAGCATGGACACCTTCGATGGCCAACACTGGGAGGAGGCCATAAAAAAGAGTAAAGTTAGGGAGATGTCAAAATAAAAGCGGCGACTTAACCTTCCCTTCACTTCTTCCCATTCATCATCATTACCCGTGATTGTAAATTGTTTGCGATAATTGTTGTGTTCAGGAAAAGATTTACCATTTATAAGATAATCATCTAGTTTTAATATTAAAAAAAATCAATTCAGTTCAGTTATGAATGTATTTTAATATCAAGCATGGAATAATAAAAAAAAATCTACACTGGAAGTTGTAGTTAAAATGAGTTTCCCAGCTTGTCTCAGCTTGCCCCAAATAAAGCCAATGAATGCTGATATTTGTGTGCCATTGTCCTGATCCAACACAACCGATTGAAGAACTCATGAGTGAAGTTAATGGAAAGTAGTTGTCCTTCAAAAAAGGCACATGCAAAGGGTTGAGGTTTGAGTAGGTCAGTTTCAGCCAGTGTATTGGGTGGGTTGTGATATGAATGACTTCTTTTACTTTTACGTTCCATTTGTGAACAAGCTAAAACTTCTTGGCCTTGACATTGAGTTTTTTTATGCGTTAGATTGGGTTTAGAAAAGGAAACTCGGCGTGAAACATTTTTTTTTACTTTTCCTTTCTTTGACCCACAGACCAAATAGGTATTAAGCTGAGAAAAGAAAAGGGTTAAAAGCCAAAGGTGAAGAGTTTAATAACGGTGGATTCGTAAAGGAAGTTATACTTTTTTCAAAAGTATTTCGTTTGCTTACCCAACCCATCAATGCCTTGTATTCGCCTGGTCCGGATGAAGGATATGGGTTTACTTAAAATCGTGAAGAAAGTAGAGTAATTTCATGAACTTTCCTTCCAATCGCATGCTACCAGAATGGACTTGACTATCTTAATCCAGCAAACAATTTAAAACGTTTAACGTTCCTTGGCCATTTAAGTCTTAAATGGTTCTTATATGGCTCCATTCAAATTTAGAGAAGATCAAGACGCCGATGCATAAGCATACATAAACCTGACTTATCCCAGCATGTACCCCGAAAATATTACAGAAGGTTCGGTTTGCTTGGCTCTTTCATACTTGCATATACAGTTTAGTTCAATGCACTGCATGTCCTTTTAACACCCACATTTATTTTGTTTGTTTTAAAAAGCTTGCCTACGACAGCAGCAACAGTACTTATTTTATCCAGCCAGCATAACGGAAACGAGAAACAGATTTCGCAAGTTTACATAATATACGTTAGGTATGCAATCTGCAACGGTAAATAATTTTCATATACTCCGCCAACATTCTTTTTAGCTTTTCATGTAAACAGGAAACTGGCATATCTATACAATTTGTTGAAATTCTGGGAAACGTAAGTCAAAACGGAGTTCACAAGTGAGTCATGTTATGTAAGGACTTCAACGGACGGGGAAAAGTGATTCTCTCCTTGTTCAAAAAATTTGTTTCATTTGTGTTGATGATAAGACGGGGTGAAGACAACATTACTTTCCAATTCTGGTATTAATCATGGATAGCGGTTGCGTAAGTTAATCATTGAATTAGACGAATTAATTTTCTTGCAAAAAATACTCAACGTTGATAAGTCATTTCCTTCATTAAATTTGTTTGTCATTACAAAAGGGGAATCCAGGGGGTGGTCAGGGTTTGCAGTGGAAGAAGCTCATCCTCGGTTTGAAGATCATTGCCGTCAGCATTATACTTCACACCATCTCGTATTCGATTTGTAGCCCACGGAACTACTTCGGCCGTATAAACGATTGGACCGGATTGGACTGTTGCGCCGTATGGACGACAATTACTACAGCGATTGGTTTGTTCCTCCTGTTCTTTGTTATTCTAATGGAGTACTGTTGCAAATTCTTTAAACGAGAACGGGGGCTGCAACTAACGCAACAAATGCGGTAAACGATGGTCAGCCTTTCAATGAAGTGTAGTGGGCCTGCGTTAAAATCCTGTTAATTGCTTTAGTCTTCATCTAGCATTACACGTGAAAAGAAATCGTTGGAATAGTTTTCTGATCAATGACCGATTTCATCATTTAGGAATTAAATAATCATAATATAGTTCTTTTAATGAAAATAAATCATTTTAATAATTTTTGCTACTGTACATGAGTTTATTGTAATATAAATGACGTCATATATAACAATTCATTGAACTACCCAAGTTGTCAAACTTGTCTCAACATACCCCGCGTAAGTTCCTTGCCCAAAATTCCCTGCCTGGGTAAAGGTTTAAAAATATGTTGATACCTGTCTTCATGTCTGTATCATTTTAAAGTAGTAATTTAGTATAAGCCATCAAATGCTAAAATGTGTGAAAAAATAATCTAGACGATTTCATTTAAGTTACAATAAAAGTCAATACAGATTTTTTTTCTCTAATATTTGGGGCAACGTGAGGTCTTGCTATATCCTTTTAATATGTTATTAATGAGCTTCCTTCAATTAAAAAATTCTTATAAATTTTATTAACTGAATCATTCCCATTAAGTATGACGACGTGACGATGCTGGATACAAAAATCTCAGAAATTAGAATTACGTCCAACTACGTACGTCATCGGAATATTTGAAGTAAACATAATGAAATTCGTGGCATCATAATAAATTGTCTTGCATTGCAGCGTCTCTCTTTTACGCGACAATTTCTTCCAAATAAACTAGGTATATGTACAATATTTTTCTACACATCTTTGTTTAGATTTAGAATTCTGATAAAGTACTGGTTTAGGGTATTGGAAATTTGATGCCAATGGTGTGACGTACGTAGACGAGGAAACTACTTCAAAAATAATTGTTTTATGTTCGTATGTAAACCTTTTTTGGATCCACGTCATTTGTGCAGGAAGTCAAAGTAGCAGATATAAAAAACCAAAAATGTGGTAAGGAGGAGAAACAATGCCCATTTAACTGACCTTTCCGATGACAAAAACTTCCAAATGGTGTGGCATACCGACTTCGAATTGTAATTAAAGTACCTCTGATACTGATGATTGCTGATTCGACTAACCTATGAACAACTTTGTGGCTGTGACTCACATATCTTAACGTTTCTACGGAAGCTTTAAAAAAATAGGATGAATCGCCTTTAGTAATCTTTAGCAACAAGTTTTAAAATCTAACTTAAAAAGTAAATTTTGACAGTATAATCCGCTTGTTGAGGATTTTGGTTAACTAATTCGGTGTTTTATTGTCCGTACAATGACATTCCTTCCTATTTTGGACTTGCATGAAAATTTAACACTCTGCCTAAATAGCTTGTAACAATTTCTCACTGAATCGTCAGCAGTCCATACACTATATGCAGTATATATAGGAGTGTACGTTTTATAATAATGATAATGACATGATAGCTGTAAATGCTAGCTCAGTTTTTTCTACTCCGGCATCTCACTTTTACGCAAGCATGACGCTACGAAAAGACCGAATGATATTGCACGATAATGAATATGAAAGACATGGACTAGCAGCCTCGAAATTATCTTACAATTAGTTTATTTCAAAAGAAATTTTTGACATGCATGGTAAATATATTATAATAATCATAAGTGGTTATAATAAATTTAATTATTATATTTTTAGAAACAATACAATGACAATGAAAGTAGTAGCATGATTTATTTAACAATTAAATTATTTTGATAAGTTAACCGTACCATTGAAAACATTGAAGTTGTATCATTATGAAAGTATCATTACTCGAAGTTAAAACAAAAGTGCAAAAACCAGTTTACCTCTTCTACTGGATGGAAGGGGGCCCACGTCCTCCCGCTAAACGATCACCATAATTATCAATGAAGCGTTTAGTATCCTTAAAATTCCGAAATTTGGCCCTAGATCTTGTCACTGTTCCATCCGAGTACGTTGTCTCGTGCTCAAGGTCTACCTGGTTCTTTTTCTGAAGCCAACGAAAAAGTGCACTAACTGCTACTACTAACGTGTTAGCTGCAGCTACGGCAAATACCATTTTGATTGATCCACGTCCACTTCCATGAGGTACAAGGTTCCTATTTGAATGAGCCATCGCAATCCGAGACCTGTTTGACATATCAAAACTTACTAAACTTTTCCGTGGAAATTTAAAGAATATTGTGGAAATTTCAATAATACTGTGATGTCATTTATATTATCCGTATCAAAAATAGATTGTTTATAAGATTCTGAACGCCAATTTTTCTCTATTACAAATACGCTAATGTAAGACATCAATAGGAGGGATAATAGTGTAGGTAATATATCGTACTTACTTAGTTTTCGAGCTACAGTAATGTTCGAAATCTACACAAAACCATTTTAAAAAACTTAAAATAGTGCTTTGAAACAATTATGCAAATTTTTTGTTCTACGAATTGACAAACGACTGGTCAAGAAAGGCAAAAATAGAGTACAAAAAAGAACTGAAGAGTTTGCAAAATTGTTGCCGTGCTTTTATAAGCCAAATATTTTTGAGATAAGGAAGACGAGACAATACTGGGGATTTTTGCAAGAAAAGGAAGAGGAAAAGAATTGTGTACGAATGTTTCCCTAATTATTAATGCGCATATTTTATATTAATGCCAATAAATGCTATAATCATTTTTGAACATTTTTAATCAACAACTGCCTTGCACTTGCATTACAACATTTACAACAAGCACAGTTTCAAGTTTTGTGTTCCTAAACCTACTTTATTTGAGCCTAAAATTTAGTATTTTGTACGGTTTTTGATACACTCATTTGGTTTACTTGAAATAAATCCTTTTATTGAACAACAATGGGTAAGATTGCGTTCCCAGTTTGAAAAAAATATCACTCACTACTCAATGTCAGCTTGTTGGAGATGACGATATGATCATGATGTTTTATGGTAAACTTTCTCTTCCACTAAACCCTTTGTTTGCTGCTCTATCCGGATGAAAACGAATCCAATTTAACGCAAGTTTCCATTATATTGCCTGAAATATTCTAGCATAATTTTAGTTTTCGGTCATCCCTCATCCTGTATTCAGTTTGGACTCGTCATCAGCCACTTACTTAAGAAGTTGCAAAACTGTCAGCAACTGAGAAAAAATCATATAAACAAAATGTATGACGCTATAATGCTTAGGTTAAACAGAAGCATCCCATCCAAAATTGTAGCATTACAGTTTAGCGCTAGCATAAACAATTTTACGAAAAAGGTTTTCTCTGAACCAAGCTTGACGGCAGCAGCAAAATCCATATATGTATGTGTAGATGGGCTAAGGGTAGAATAACCCATGGCATAATTAGCCAGAGCTCAGCCGAGCAAAATCCTTAACTATAATTACTAATCCAATCTAGGTTGTTCAAACTGGCTACACATTGTAACGGTATCTCCCTTAATAAATATGCAATAAGTTTGCAAAATTTTTAACCAAAGGAATTAAAGAATTTTTTTTAAAGAAAAATATTGAAAGGAGGGTTTCAAGTTTCTGTTTTTAGGAGCTGTTCCGTGTTCTATTGCCCATCATTGATAACAGATAAGAACGTGTAGTTTTTATTCGTGACATATTGGCATCCCAAGAAAGGCATGGATAGTGGCGGTGTAAGTCAACCATCTGTTTTTACGTATTATTACAATTCCAATATAAAATGCTCAACTTGGAACATACCTTTTTCTTCTTCGTATTTTTTGTGAAAAGAGGAATCCTAATAGAGGGCAACCCAGCGGAAAGAAGATTTGCGGCTATATAATGTCAACGATCCTTATTTTCCTCAACCTTGCGTCATACTCCCATTGTCCATCCGACGACTCCGGAGGCTATCGTGGGTACAGGTGCTCGGAAATGGGTTTGATATTGACCGGTTGCATGATCGTATGCCTGGTCGGCGGCATTGCAAAGGATTGCTCTGCTGCACTACGGGCCGCCAAAGGGGACAGAGAATCTACAAGACTTGATGTGTAATAATGG
This sequence comes from Lepidocyrtus violaceus, assembly GCA_034696905.1. Classification (NCBI taxonomy): domain Eukaryota; kingdom Metazoa; phylum Arthropoda; class Collembola; order Entomobryomorpha; family Entomobryidae; genus Lepidocyrtus; species Lepidocyrtus violaceus. The sequence continues at coordinate 649 of JAQGAI010001241.1, read as the reverse complement.
GTCAACCGGAAGTACTTTGGAGTTTTAAACAATTTTCCATCTAATCTGGCTAGTTTTAAATGTGTTTTTTTCAGGATTAAATTTATCTGAAAATGAAAAAAACGATTGACACATTAAAAAAAGCTAGTATCTCATTGTATAATATATTACGCAGCATGATACCTAAAACATAGCTACAGAAACAACCAACCGCTTTCTCTAGATGTATTGCAAAAAGTTAGTAAACTTTCCCCATTCAAAACCAATATTAAAGATTAAAAAAACGTCTGTTTGGTTTGGAATTTAAATGGCCTGAAATTAAAATGTGATGGGATTTGGTTATGCATGGAGCCCAAAATAAAAATTTGTCCATGTCCATGATTTTGTTCCACAGTAAATACACACAGATGGACACTAGCCACCAAACATAGACGAAAGATATACATAGATACCTAAGTCGAAACATATGTGCGTCGATAAGCGACAAAGTAATTAATTATTATGGTTTTTGTTATACCTAACTAACTAGTCGTAAGAGGCTATATGTCGTTTTAAAACGTCGAACGACCTAACTTCAACCTTGCCATTATTTGTCTTTTACATGGGTACTTCTGCAGATAAAAAATCCGGAATATAACTCAACGGCATTTTTTTTCAACAATCCTGAATC
>JAQGAI010001240.1:0-15467 GCA_034696905.1 Lepidocyrtus violaceus | reverse complement strand
AATAATTTGTTGTGAAGACGGAAGGCTTCCGAGATGGAAAACTCATTTGGTTTTGAGTTTTTTGGCGGCGAAATTTTGTTCCTGATTTTGAATCCCATTTTAGAATTTTAATTTTTCAAAAACCTAATGATTTATAGATGCTTCTATAGTTACGAGATTTGTACTATACTACAAAGCTCGTTGTTACTACGAAGACTGTCAACCAGGATTAAACTTTTGGATACTTTAATATTTACGTTACATCCTTTTTTTAAATTACGATTTTGACTGTTTTGATTAAACCATTGATTTGATTTGACAATAGCCTTTTAAAACTGTTTGGAACTGAACACAACACAAGTAAACAAAATTGTTCTTATGTTTCTTCACAACGAATTTAGTAGCCAATTATTTCGATTGTTGAAAGGATGTACATATGTTATTATGAAATCTAATTGAATATATTATAAGGATAGCAGGATTTAATAGGTATTAGGAAAACCTATTGGGATACTTCGATTTGGGTCATATTTATCATCAATTTAAAAAAAAATGTTCATTGGCATAAATTGAATCTTTTTGTGAAGGCAAAGGCAACATATATCTAAATCATTTTTGTTGGTGCTAAATGCAAAACATCTGCTGGCTCCCAAAGATGTGACAGTTTATCCATGACTAAAGTTATTTTTAAGCATCTTATTTTAATTTAATTTTCTATTTAAATGGAATTTTGCCAATCGGTTTGCCTACCAAGCTATATATATGTCTCCTTTCTCTTTCATTTTTCCATTGTGCACTGGTTACTTGTAAGATCAACACTGATGCGAAGAGGGGAGCGATCATCGGTCGCCGAACTGACAAATTCATGCGGGGATGTCTTCAAAGTCGGTTCATTGATAAGCTAGGAATGATATGGGTACAAGGTCATCCGGAAAAAGCTGAGACTTTAGAAGCCCATCGCAAACAAATGTAGATCATTTTGCCCCTTTGGGAAAGGATTGGACTTTTTCTTTACTATCATGTTATTTTGAGAACGGTCGATGGACTGCTGCTACCCATTAGTTTTTACTCCAAAAAAATATTGATGAAATCATAGCAAAAATTAATATAATCCAAATTGGAATAAATTAGTTAACGTCATTATCAAGTCCAGAAATACGTTGGTGGTTGAGTATCTGTATTGTGTAGTATCATGTATAGGTATTAATTGAGAAAGCGGAATAAAAAACACGGTCAATTTAAAAAAAACATACATAAAGTTCTATGAAGTTATCGACTTTCAAATCCCATAATCCAGATTGCCCAATCTTACCATCCACCGCGCATGCAGATAGCATTAAAATTTGTAGTCCATAAAAAACCGGCTCTACATTTTTCGACTTTCTCCAAGAAAGAGTAAAGCATAATATCATCATCATCAAAGCATGGAGCATTGATATATGAAGAAATATCAATATCACTGACAACATTTAGTATTTCTCCCAACTCCATACCAATAAATTAAATTTACCTCGATTGATTTTCAGGTAGTTATCTACCTACATTACAAATCGATTTATATCGTAACAAAAACTCTACAATAAATCTACATTTTTACTGGGCTTTGCGACAGTGTCACAATCATGACGAGCCAAAATTCTAGCTACGCTAAATTTTGGATATTGGAGCAAGTTTTTTCTATTGTGTGTAACGCCAGGAAACATATATGATGATAGATGGCCTAAAGTTACCAATGCCAAGGAATCATCTAGCAGTCAGTCATTGTAAAGAGGATATACTAGACCACACCCTAGCCTAAATTAGTGTCTAAATCTTGGAGAAACTTGAGTTTGATTTGGTATTAAAAAATACGGTGAGAATGAAGTCGTTGCTGAAACGGACAACCACAAGACCCGCCACATTCCTCACCCATTCCAAGGAATCATGCAGCCTTCACACCTCCCAAGCATTCCTCCTCTTTAGTAAGCTCTTTCGCTTTTGGAACTCCAAAGCTCCGATGGTGTTGGAATGGGATCCTTCTGGAAAGACAATTTATACCAAAGGGCCAGCTTTCAAGTCATACAGGGTCTGGTACTTCAACATGTTTGTGGTGGTGGGCCTTATCGGATTTGGATCCTGCTTGGATGTTATCGCCCATCCGAAGGAAGTCGGCACAGCCAAAGTCGTCATTTGCTTTTGTCTCGCGGCCATGTCCGTGTTTGCTTGGTGGACTTCCTTGATTCTGACAAAGTATGCGGAGGATTTACAGGAGAGTGTTGGGATCGTCAAAGAGCTATTGATCAAATTAGGTAAATAAACCATGGCAGTTTATTGTGGATAATATATTCAAAATTCAATTAATATTTTTTTATAAATATTTAATTACGTTTAAATCTCAGAATTACTACAAAAGGATGTGCTTCCTGGGAAGATAATAACAGTCCAACTGGCATATTGGAGATGTTGCATGCTCATTATGAAGATTTTCGTTACGGTCTTTGCCATCATCCCATTTCTGTTGACGCCGGCCGGGATTTTTGTCGGAATTGATCCCTTTACCTATACATTCCCGAAACTTGTCCCATCCAGCCAACTTTGCAATCATTATGGACTGACTTACAACAACTATTGTCATTTGACCTTTTCAGCATTAGTCTTAATTTTGAGGATAATTGTGTCCTTGATTTGTGTCATGGAAGCTTGCAGATTCTACGCATTCTTTTTGACTCTGCTCATCCTGTTTGCCGAGCTGTTTGACAAATGTCTGGATATCACTGGAGCAATTTCCTCCCAAACTGAAAACATCAATCTTTTCCTCAAATGGTATTCCGCCAATCAGGTGGCGTTCCAGACAGGGTGGTCCGCTTTATGCAGCTTGTATGAGGCGACAATGGCCATCGGCTTCGTTATTTTTGTTTCTTGTAACGTGGCCACTCTAAAGTGCTTTCACATTTTGCCCATGGAAGTCTACTGGCTTATGCCGACCGTCTCCTTCATCTGTGTCTTTTTCGTTTATGCACTGCTCACCTGTGCGATCAACACTGATAAGAAGAGTAGGTCCATGATCCGTCGCCGTAATGAAATATTTGTATGGGGTGAAGGAGATGGCCTTGAAAACCGGTTTATTTCTAGAAGGGATAAGGTGATTAGGAGAAAGCTAAAGCTGTTGAAGCCCATAACATTTCAGTGTGGATCAATTTGCCCCGTCAATCAAGGATTGGACTTTCTCTACTACTATCATATCTCTCTGTGGACGGTGGATGGGCTGCTGATGCCAATATTCGAACAGTAATATTTTTATAGTTTTTTTTTAACTTTAAATACGTAGGTAAATGTGTCGTAAAATCTGAAGTATTTTTTTAAACAAATTATACTATTTAATTAACCTTGATCGAACAAGTCAAAATCCGAATAAAAGTATAGTGTTATCTTGACAAATCATTCGTTTTTCAATTTCTATTTTTGATTGCTTAATAAAAGTTGACTATGCAAACTTTGACACATGTCTTGAAGTTAACGGCATATCATTCAATTTGATGGAAAGACCACTGCTGATTTCCTTTGCACGTACTCGGCCAGTTATATTTGAATCGACTCACAGGTAAAAAAAAAACAAATATTTTGGACAAGAGCATAAGCATAAACTAAAAGTTATTTATTTAGTTCCTTCAAATTTTGCGGTAAAGTGACAATTTTCAATACAATTACAGCTAGTTTTGTTCTACATTGCATTACATTTAACATTTAGTATTAACTAACCAACTACAGAATGGGAAGGAGTAGCCCGTCCACCGTTCTCAAAAATGTGTAATAAAAGTAGCTCGAGTCCGCCCCTTTGGTTAGTGGATAGAAAGGACCACACGTTAGAGTTAATGGTCTCAACGACTTCAACTTCCTTCTTGTTATCCTTCCCTCGTGGGAATGAAAGGACAACCGATTCCGAATTGTAAGCCAGTTAGTTCCGCTGCCACTGCTGCTGTTGCTTCGGAGATCATCACTCTTCTCCCTATCCCAAGAAAACCAATCTATGTGATGGCCCACAATCATCTTCGTTTTAACGTCGGTATGACTAAAAGCCGGAAGTAGGACTCCCATCAAGCACATCACGTCCAAGGATGTGACCGGCATGAGCAGATAAGTTTCAAGCGGCAAGACATCAAATCCTTTGAGGGTGACCACGTTGCTCATGATCAAAATCAGGAATCCGACGCCAAAGCAGAGGGCGATGAGGGTATTTATGATGGGGCTCCCCGACTGAAATATGACTTGGTATGCGGAATACCACTTGAAAAATTTGGAATCGCTTTGCTGCTTCGGAGTGAGTTTCAAAAGGAGATCGATACTACGCTCATGCAGCTCCAGCCAAAATACCATAAACAAAAATTGGCAAGAGAAGAATCTGCAAATTTCATAAACGCAGATGTAGGATCCGATGGTCCTACAGATTATGACTATTGCGGATATGGCCCCGGAACAAAAGTTGCCCTCGTTATGCCTATGGCAGATTTTATTGGCAGGGAGGATTTTGGGAAATGTGTAGGCAAATGGATCCATTTCGTAGACAACGAACCCGGGAACGAAGACGAATGGGATGATGAAGAATGTGATTATGACCAAGTTAATCACCAAAGTATACCGCTTCCAGTTGGCTTCCTGGGAAAATTTTGCTGCAATTAAAAAAACTTCAAATATAAATTTCACCGCAAATTTTTTTCTAGTTTGTAAATCAATCGGACTATGTTACCTTGACGGTGATGACGTATGAAATCCTTAATCGATATTATATTGGCTGTGACGACAGTCACGTTCCTGGTGATCGTTAATACCGCAGAGCCCACAAGAAATCCAAAGGATGCCATGATGGCCGTCACCAGCACAAATGATTCATCAAGGTCACTCGCGTGGATGAAAATATCTATGCAGGATCCAAGTCCAATGAGCTCCAAGACTATGATGATGTTGAAATACCAGAGCCAGTAGGAGCAATCCGTTGCCCCTTTAGTTTCGATTGTTTCCTGCTGGGCATTCCACTCCAGTACTATGGGAGCTTTGGAGTTGGTCCAGTGGAATAGCTTGCTGTAGAGCTGATACGCTTCGGAGACGCAGAATGATTTTGGGGTTGCGCTTTTACCGTTTTGGATTGAGATTGAAGGCATTTTTTTAATTGAATTTAAAATGGACGCAGTTTAAAAGATAAACCGTTAATAAAGGCCGTCACCCAAATACTGCAACTTGGTATTGGAAATCAGAGTTGTGGGATGTTAAAAAATGGTTTATGATTCAGATTTTAGTTTGATGTCCAACATCGACTGAAATTCGAAATATAGTAAATAAATTCCGAATAATATTTTCGGATAGTCAATTGGAATCAAAAGCGTTTACTTTCTCCACCAAACATACTCACTAAGCAATTCATACCTTCAATCAACTTACTGATTTCTATCTCTAAAATCAAAAGATTTTTATCAGCTTGAATATCCAATCGTAATGAAATGAAAATTAACAAAAGAGATGAGATACGAGACACGTTGATTTAGTATGAATATAATAGAAGGAGAAGTGTTATTAAAATAAGTCCACAAAACTCAAAAAATTCAGCACATAATTTTTTTTTAAATGTATAAAATCACCGTTTACTTGGAGACCTTACGAAAAAATGAGGAACGCTTTCTTCCTGTTGGGTTACATGTCGCCCATGATTTTGAAATCACTGAGATGACATCATATGCCCATGCATACCGTACGTAAAAAGCCTACCTAAATCAATATGCCAACTAACTTTCAAAATTCAATACAAAATTGTTATGAAATGTCAAAAGCTTTGCCATATAAAACATATTATATTTTAGCATGGCGTGCAAAAGCTTTGGGGGAGCTTGACCAATAAGCTTTCTTACTTATTGTTAGATATAATAGTATTTGATAGCTATACCCAACCTAACCAACCTATTTCCATTGCATACCTTGCCTACATATTAAAATATTCAACGGTAAACTTTTTACTACTTTACTACATATTAAAACAATCTTTTAACGTAAATAATATTGTTGCAACATCATTTATTTTAATTATTGGACAAAGAGACATGTAAACTGTGGTGACAAAATAAAAATAAAACACGGCTTGTTTTTTATAATTCACAAAATCGGTAGCAGCAACCCATCCACCGTTCGCAGAAACGTGTAATAAAAGAAACTGGCATCAGCCCCTTTCTTCAGAGGATAGAAGGATCCACAGGATAGCGTCAGAGGCCTCAAAGATTTCAACTTCCTCCTGGTTATCTTGCCATCATGAGAATTAAAGGATAATCTGATGGTATGCCACAAGCCACTTCTTCTCTCCGGGCCATGATCCTTCCTCCCACAGGAAAACAAGTTGATGCGCTTTGTTATGATTAAGGCCCGGATTATAGGCACTAAAAATGACGAAATAGGCAGGCAAATAAGAACTATAAAGGGGCCAAATAGGCACTTAAATAGGCACTAAAAATCCGAAATAAGTAACTAAATAGGCAAATTTAAAGTAAAAATTAAACAAAAAAAAATCGAAAATACTTATTTTCTTCTGTTAAGGAGCCTTGAAAACGCAAAATTACAAGTGATTTTAAATTTGGAATTGTTTTAAAGAAAGAGCATGAATTTTATAGAAATTTTTTTGGCCGATTAATAATTTTTCGCAAAACAAAAAAAAATCTGAAAAAATTTAGCCATTTAGCCAGTTTGGAAAATTTATTAAAAACTGCGCCTATTCCTCCGAGTTGTTTGGCGGGATGGAATATGATCATTTCTCTTCCTTTCTCCCAATTTTACGATGACATTAAAATTTGAAAATCGGATTTACTAAATGGAGTGTTCTGTTTCAATTTTTTAAAGTTAAAATTGATTGATTGGATTGATGAAGAATATTTTAATGAGATGCTTCATAATTTTAATCTAAAATATTCGTACGGTTAATGTAGGGGATGACTGGATGGACAGAATGGCAGACTTAATGGGGTTCTATTTTTTTTTGGATAGTGGATAGTTTCATAAATTAACTATCAACGTCAGCAACCATTTCCCAATCGACTTTGTTCATACTAGAGTTGACCTTCACCGGCAAATAAAAGCCAAAAGTTTTTTTTTTAATATTTGCTCGCTTTGAAAATCGATGTTTTTTAGAAATCCTTGAAATGTACCTTAAACGAAGGAATTCTTATTGCTACTGATATAGATATAATTTTAAAAACGGGCATGAAGGTAATCCAGTTAATGTCTCATCATAATCGGAAATTGAATTAAAAGAATTTGCAATTTTTGACCGGAAGTTTCATTTCACAATACGGATTGAAGAAGATTGGTTGCGGATGACCAATGATAAATCATGATGATACATATAATGATTAATGATTGATATTTCTTTTTGTATTTTCTTCTTCTAAGATTTCATTGCTAACTTAAGCATTTAGATTTAAATGCATCTTTGAAGGTTTTTACTCGTGTATTATTACAACGTTTTCTTATCTCATAGTTTATCGCCATTAATGATTAATTGTAATACATAGGTTTTAAAACCATTCACGGCAGTCTGCGGCACATTCTGCCCACTTGAGCAAGGCTTAGAATTCCGTTTTTATTGTTATGTCTTGAAAGTCCACTGTAGTAGATGGGCTGATATGGCTACCCATGTTTAATTACATAACTGATGTACCTATGCAGTAATTGGTCTCCACGTGTGTCCGTGTGTGGAAAATTACAAATTTATTGTCCTCGTTTTAATCATTGTGTAATGTTAAATAGCTAAAAAAAAAATATGTCAAAATCCTTGCCTTCTTGGTGCAATAAACTCTTTGAAAGTTCTTGGTAAAAGTTAAAAAAAAAACCAAGATTGTCATTGACCTTTTTTTTAATTAATTGTCTCAAATGCATATTGAGGATAAGGATAGAACTCATGTTGCAAATTTTCTTCCCCACTTTCACAATCCAAGATTTAGTGACCCCGCATTCTTCGTAATGGATAATGGGGTCGCTGTCACTCCATTCCATTATTGTGCAATGTACAATGGCTACTACGATTAGCTATAGCTAATAAGCAATTGACTTTCCCAATAAAGTTATATGGGTTCATCTTTTAAGTTCATGACCTCCGAGAAAGGCGAAAAAACTCTGAACTTTTTTGGAAATCCCAATACCGTCTATGCATTAGCTCCGAGTATAAATTCCGTGCTTCCGACCAGTCCAGCTCATTATCGAGATCCTCTTCCTGAAGAGCTAAGTTCTTTTAAAAGTAGAAGCATTTCCGTTGGGAACATTCCGATTTTACTTTTGGGAACTTATTTTTCTTTTAGGAACAAAATGGCCCAGGCAAAAACCTCCGTGGTTTTATCCCTCCTCTGCCTATTCGTTGGAGAGGCTCTGTCAGCGGCCGCGGGACCCACTCTTCCCTGGTGCTTCGTCCGACAGGACTGCAACCAACAGAATCCCAACTCGGACTGGAACAAGGGGACGTGCAAGGACGGGAAGCTCCAGTCTCCAATCGAAATCCCGGATGTAAGCAAGTTCGGCAAGCTGCCCGGAGACTTCTCATTTTCAGTGGGACAGGATGACTACATCATCAAGTTCTTCAAGGTGAACAACGACGGGAAGCACACCGAGGCAGGCTCATTCAAGACCCAATCCGGGCAAAAGCCCAAAATCACATATGGGGACAGAGGAAACTACATTCTGGAAGAAGTCCACATCCACTGGGGACCCAACGATAAGGACGGTTCTGAGCATCACCTCAACGGCAAGGCCTACTCTGGGGAGATCCACTTGGCCCATTACAAGGAGACCTTCCCCGACTACGATGCAGCCAAGAAATCCGGAGAGGCCGGAGCTCTTGCAACCTTCGCAATTATTCTCGAGGCCGGTGGCGCTGAGGATGTGGTCACCCCTGCCATCAAGCCATTGCTGGATGTCCTCCCCAGAATCGCCGATCAAGACAAGTGGGCCCCGGTTGAAGGCACCCTCGACCTGCATGCTATCATCAGGACCCAGACGCAGGCTGCTGCATACGATGGCTCCGCAACCACCCCGCCCTGTGCCGAAGGTGTCCAATGGTTTGTGGGACTCAAACCTGTGGGAGTGAGCTCCGAGACCCTGAAGAAATTCAGGACCACCATCAAGGGAGTTGATAACAAGCCTTTGGATGCCAACTTCAGGTGAGGGATTGATTGGCTTGACCTTTTTTGGAGGAGTTGGTCAAAACATTCCGTTTCCGTAGGTATTGGAAGTCAGCACAAACTAATATCATATTATTATGCATATTTTTTTTTCAGAAATGTAAAACCCGTCAACAACAGACTTATCGGAGTCGTCGATGTCAAGCACTAAATGGAATAGTGGCAGCCCCCAACCATGATCCAGCCTTAATACTTTTTTTTGATATTTTTATTTTTCATTGTTCTTTTAGTTTTAGTATCATCCTTTTTATAATCTGTCTGTCTTTTATTCATGCATAATTAAAAACCAAATAAAAAAGTATGAAGCCTTTTTCATTTTCATTTTGCAAAATCTTTTGACATTTTTACGAGTTTTTAAATCATCAATCGTCATGTCATAATGATCAATAAAAAATGGTTCCTGGTAAGCATAATCAATTATCCTGATCAATCCATTCATTCATAATATTTTGCATCGTGCCCCACAGCCAAGACAAATAGATAATGAAAACAGTTAATAAAAATAGTATCAAGTTATTACTTCTGCATTAAACATAATTTTAAGTCTATATATTAAATATGCCGTCAACAGAAAACTATTGTTTCGATGTCTTAAATATTAAATTTCTTTTCTTTTTTACAATTTTTGAATTTGCTTGAACAGGCAGCAACGGGGACAATGCAGAAAAAAAACCAACTTTAGGACTACAATTTGTACCGTTCAAATTTTCGGTAATGGATTTCTGTTTAAGCTTGGCTGCTACCCATCATGCCCATGCTAATGCTTGTGACTCTCGTCTCAATAATAATTAACTACTGAGGGAGGATTAAGGAAGAGAAATACACTATGAATAAAACTTACGTTTGCGAAATAAAATCGTTAAAACAGTGAACGTTTATTTAAAGCATGCAAAAGTAAGAAGCAAAAAGTAAGGCGCCCGGTCAGGGGCTCGAACCCTGGACCGTTAGGTTAAAAGCCTAACGCTCTACCGACTGAGCTAACCGGGCACTCGTTGAGAAGAGGTGGAATCATACACCAACCGATCAATACGGCCAGCAAAATCCACGGAGCTGCCTGCTGCTGCTATGCTGCTTTGCTGCCGATGCATTTCTTGCTCACTTGCGTGAATCATCATCATCGTCATCAAAAACCGGATTGCTGCTCTGCCTATGCCTGCCCCTCTCCCCATTTTCTGCTGCTGCTGAATCTGAACTGCGTTTTGCATGTAACAAAAAAACTCGTTCTTTTCTTGACTTATTTTCTTAGGCAAAGCAAAATGCTTTCAATGCAATGGGAATACATATATATGGCATGGCCATATATAAGTCATAACATGAGTCATTGTATGCCCATGCTATGGCTATATTATGCTATTAATCAAAAATAAACGTAGAATCATATCCTAATTAATTAAACTAAACGTCAATTTAACGGTCAATTCAATTAGATTGATTATTTATGAAGCTGTTGAAGTTTTTTGTCTGTCGCTAATGGATTTAATATTTTAATGCTTGGTAGACGAAAGGAAAGCAGTGGAAAACTTTCCACCCAATACTCCTCCAATTCCTCGTCTCAAGTTGCCCCAACACTATAAATAAATCCCCATATTTTTATACTTACAAAATTATTTTACCTTAAAAAAATACAGAAAAAATCAGGACAGCAGACAAAAAAAATTACTTAACATTATTGACAATTTTATGGGAGGTATTTATAGCCCCTCCAGTGACCCACAATAGTTTTTTTTACAGACAGAAATAGAAAAAAACATTCATCTTAAACAATGTATGCACGGCTCCATTAAGTACACATCATCATCTTTTCATTTTTTTAGTTCTGCACATTTTTCAAAAAATGCATAAAATTACATTATAATTAAGTTTTTTTCTGAAATGGCATAATGATATGACACTACAAGTGTTACGCACAATTTCAGACGTTATAACCTTTGCCTCAGTCAGTATAAAAAATGATATAACCTAAAACAAAACGTTAACGGCGTACTTTTGTTGGGTAGATGAAACCACCTACTTCGTTCTAGCCTGGCCTGAACACAATTTATCCAAGAATGGACCTGTTTATAAGCCAACGTAAAAATAAAAATGCGTTGCACTGTTGAACATGTTTAAATATAATTTGGTTGGTTTATAGTTTACTGTGACTGTGAATTTGCAGGACATATTTTTGAGTGAATTTTAATTTAAAAGGTGATTAACAACATGCCTAATGCCTACCTAATCCAAGCGTCTCATCTTACCCCCATGCCCGTAATTACCAAGAAAGCAGATAAGCGTTCCCTGTAAACTCAAAAAATAAATGTAGGTAGGTCAGGTCCAAGTCCTTGCTTCAAACATTGACTGATTTTGGCTAGCAGTCACTCCAAACCAAACACATAACTTCTCTTGTAATTATTTGCTTTTAATCTTCTGGATTGTCAAACATGACTTGAACTAAACGAAACTTTGGCTAAAACGAAACAAGCTTATTTCTATCACTGGAAGCTAAAAGCTAAACACCCAAAAATCATCATAAATATAATATGTGTCATGTACCATTCATCATAATCAGCTTAACCCAGTCCGGGTCTCTAGAGAAGCAGCAGTGCAGTATTGAGTTGGCTTGTCATTATCTCAAAAATGCCTATGGATATTACGTAGATAAAAGTAATTAAAAAAGAAGAATCATGAATCAACTGGTTAAGCAAACAGACAGCGCAGAATTAGATATATTGAAATATCTTCGCGATGAGAATAAATATAATGATGATGGATGACAACTTACTAGGGTCGGAGGAATGAAAAGGACAAAAGATTACCTATATCAATATCATCAACCCAACCCGTCCTTCCTCCAAAAGGGAAAGTTCTATTTTTGACTCTGTTCATGTAAGAATGCTAATTGACTGCATTTTTCACCTGACCATACCTATGTTTATTTGAGACCACAAACAAGAATAGACATGGGGAAGGAGTCAAGAAGGCTCCTTGGAAGATCATCCTAAAACCAAAAGCATTGTCATTTCAGATCAATCAAAGACCGGTTTCAGCACCTTTTCGGGGTGGACCTTCCGCTGTTTCACTTTCTAATTTGGAAGGACTACCTAAGGTAGAAGGTGAGCTAAGATTAAGAATCTGGATGGTTGATATTGATGATATGATATGGGCTCTAGCTCTGTTTGTTGTTAAACCTTGTATGGATCAGTATCATGGTCATAATCAGGTTACCTTGTTTCCTCTTCCTCTTTTTGTGCTTGTTGGTCAGCAGAAGCAGCTCCTTTTATGATGGATTTCAATTTCAATGATCCACATAGCAAGTTCGTTCCCAACAATCCATAAAATCAGTTTTGTTTTCAGGGCAGGCAAGCCAGACGGGAAGGAAGGAATGAAAGAAACTTTCCGAGTGGTCCCTTAAGGGACCCTCTTTCTTTCCCTTTCTTTTTCCCTTTTCTTGATTATAGGGATTGGGATATTGGGAATAGCAAATATTACGAGCCAACATTTTCTAGTTTAAAGTCTGCACTCTTGAAGTCAGCATCCCCCAGCTAGTTTCTGTGACTGTTTGGTTTTTACGCTTAAAAAAAATGAAATGAATCTCTCTAAAAAAATATTTTGTCTGGAAATCATACATTCCTTGTTTTACAATTTTAAACCGTAAAGTGTTTAGCTAAGCGAATTTGTGATCCTTAGTCAGTGATTGAGTGAGCTCCAAGTAAGGCGACGTCCCCAAAATGCAGGAGGAGGAGATATAGCAAGTTTACCATCATAGTTACTTACCTCAACGGACATACTGTACTGTCCGGAGAATTAAATTAAGCTGAGAAAGTGTGCGTCGTTAACTCCGTCAGCATGAATCTGGAAACGTGGCTTCAAGTAATTTCTCACTATTAGGACACCATTTCATATTTATTTGTCTTGATTTATTTGTGTGTAATTTTAATTTTTTAATTTAATTTTAATCATGTGTTTCGGTAAATTAAAAACGGAATTTTGTCTATTTACTTCTTGCCAGGCTACTCTGTTCACACTAGTCGGGATTCTAACGGTGAACTACTGCGAGGCGGGGGTGGTGACAGCAGAGCCCCGCTCCATTATGGAGTCCCCTGTGTTGAAGGAAATGGAGTATAAAAAGTCACTCTATTACAATAAAAAACCTGGCACATCATCATCATCATCACCACCTCCCGCCACCGCCGCCACCAAGGCTGCTGCTCCAAATGTCCTTCAAAATAAAACTGGGATGAAGCCAATGCCAATGGCTAAATCTAATCCAGCGATCAAGAGGGCTCCTCCTTCAAAATATTCCACCATTCCTGCCCATTCTTCAGAGGCTTCTCGACCAACTCCATCAGTGCCGGCGACAGTGACCTCAAAGTCTGATGGAACTGGGGTGATTGCCATTAGGAACAGTGCCGCCACCAATCCATTCATAACGGCGACGCCGATACCCAACTCTACTGGGACGGGCAGTGGAAGCAACAATGAAACGGCGGCCAGTGACAGGATCTTCATTCCACCTTACAAGATGCCATTTTGGGGAATGCCCTATGGGGTGTACTCCAACGGTGGATTTATTAATCCGGGACTGTTTCCATTTGTTCCTGGAGGTAAGCTAACTCAAAAGCATCCGTTTTTTGAAGATTTTCTTTTTTTTTCAAAAGGGGCAGTGTTAATAATTGCGTGATTACTTTACAGGCCCTGGCTTTCCTCCGTATGACGGAATTTTCGGAAGTCCGTTTGGACCTGGAGGTTTCCCCGGCAATCAAAGCCCCTTCCCTAAAGGGACCGGAACTCCGATGGATACTGGTCCGTTGCCATTGCCCCCAAGCCCTTATGGCCAACCCCCTTTGAATCCCACAGGTAGGAGAAGTAACGGTAAGGAGCAGATGCCTATTTAAGGGAACCAAAATATATTACCGTTAAAAATTTCTTCACATTACATAACTTTGTATTTTATTTTTTGATTTTTAGGTGCTCCCCCTGGCGCGTACTCTCCAGGCTCCCAAATGGGCTACTATTACCGTCGAGTTCCCAAGAAGCCTACTGGGGCTCCTCCGCCCAAACCTAAGAAGAAGAAGAAGCCTAAGCCAACAACTCCAGAACCTGATTCAGACTCAGACGGAGACTATTATCCCAGTAGTGGAGGAGGAGGTGGCGGCGGTTGCAATTGCAACAAGGGGAAGGACGACAGTCCAAGTTATGGCAAGAAGCCTAAACCTACAACGACCACCCCGGATCCCTGCCCCTGCAGCAGTGCTTCTCCCTCCTCAAGGCCATCCTACAAGAAGGAAGTGGTGATGGATGATGACGACCACTACCACCGCTACCATCATCATCATAGCCATGACGATGACAAGTATAAACCGGAAACACCCTCACCATTACCATGTCCTTTAGCAACTCCACCGACGACGACAGAATATGTCGCTCCACCGACGACCCCCACAACCACGGAATATTATGAGAAGCCGACGGAGCCATCCACGACCGCAGAATACGCCCCGCCAGAGACGCCAACTCCCTACAGAACGAAAAAGCCATGCAAGTTGAGGCACCGCCCCCAGCCCTCCCCTTCCCCGAGGGCAGCAGTTTACTATGAATACGATACACCGGAGCCCACTCAGATGGCTCCTCCAACCCGGAAGCCCTGTCCGTTGAGACAGCGAACCTACGAGAAAAACGAATACGCCCCGGTTGTTCAACATCAGAGTCCTCCACCCCCGCAATATCCCCAAATGGCACCGGCGCCGGTGACCATTTATCAGCCGGGGTCACCAGGAGGAAGAATGCAGCCCCAGTATCAGCCTCAGTATCAGCCACTCCAATACCAACAACCCCCTCAGTACGTGGCTGCGGCGTCCAGCCCACAGGAATCGCACAGCACCGTTTTGTATAAGCCCATGGCCCAGGAGATCATCCAGACTCCGACCAGCGTCACCGTCCCACTTCCCTTCCCTTATGTGATGGACAGTAATGGGATGCTCCAGCCCCAGCACAATTCAGCTCAAAACTCTCAGCAGGTGACGTACAAGGTGGACTTGAATCAGGATCTGCTCACGAAGATTACCACCCCTGTGGTGGTCACCCAACCGCAGCAGTCACATTCATATTCGAACCCGCAGCAGCACCAACAAATCCATCAGTTTTCTTCCAATGGGAACCATCAGTATGTAATTGATGGCCAGCCGATATCAATCAGCAATTCCCAACCCCAAATCATGTCCTCCTCCCAGCCCCGCATCTACATTCTTGATAGCTCCACCCCCACAACGCCAAGTCAAGTAGCCCATCATCAGCCCACTGTAAATTTTTCACCTAAGCATTCTGGAC
>JAQGAI010001239.1:0-15469 GCA_034696905.1 Lepidocyrtus violaceus | reverse complement strand
TATTAGAAGCCAACCCATAGTCTATTGTTAAGAATGCATATTGATGCGTATATTGCGGTATGAGTGGCCCTAATCATGAGTCTATTTTCGTCCATCTATATGGTAACTACTTTTATTTACATGCATGAGTAACTGAATATCAATTATAATTACCTATCCTTACCTTACTGGTGTATCCCCTACGCATAAATTCCTTGTGATAACAACAATGCTTATTGTATTTTTTTTCTTCCCTGCCTTGCAGTGAACTTGCATCGACATAATTAATGCACCATATAAAAATACCTAAATACTATTGTATAATCGCTTGGATGAGTAATTTGAATTTGATGAATTATGAATTTGCTTGGGAAACTGCTTAACTGCAAAAAGTTTCAAAATTTATTGCAAGTTGGGAAGAAAATTACCGGCGGATATTTTATGGACTGGTCCTAGTACTGTGTAAAATTGGCTATATACTTTTGGGTAAAGTTCCAAAATAATTTTTTAACTGCATCTTTAACCGTCATCTTGTAATTAGAGCTATTTTATTATCATCTGTCGCCTTTATCTCATGACATGACTTTCTTCAACATGAAGAATTTGTGCAACTTAAGACTCGATTGACTGATTGTAAGTTTGGATGGGGGGGTGGGAGTAGCTGTACACATACCTATCAATCAGTGTCCAAAGTTAGCGTGTAATGTAGTGCCAACTCCTACGCCTCCTAGAACCAAACTAGAAGGGCACGCACGCATATTGGACGAAAAGATGCGGCGTTTTGCAAGGTTTCTGACTTTTACGGGATGAGTATGACATAATCTTAGTTAGTGTTAAATTCCTAATAGTACACAATTACAGTCACTCGTCAAATTTGTTAAACGGTTGTAGTAGTTGTCTAGGCATGATGGAATAGTAACTTCGGCATGTGGGTCTAAAAGGACTCACCGAACTTGCTATACACTAATTTCTCGCAATTAAACGGAGATTCTCTCATGAAATGAGCGTTAGACTAAAAAGAGTGAAATTCATTAACTCTATCGTATACACTTTAATTTTTAGCTATAACTGTTGCCTTTGTTGCATGCTTCATGAATAGGGTTAATCGGTGCCATGAAGGGATGGAAAATCTGCAAATCGTTTTCGAGCCATTTTAAGATGCCATTTCAGTTAACTGTGGACAAACCGACTTCATATCTGTCATTGTCCTTTTTTTTGCGTGAAAATATGTTTTGATTGACTAATTCTAATCAACGGGTCATATTTAAGATTTGGCACATAAAAAATGAATTTATGGCATATAACAATAAAATATTATGATTACATATAAGGTTTGCAATTGTAACTCTAATTGCAATTTACCGGAACATTTTTGCGTTCTGCAGTTTACAAAGCTTAACGGCTTTTTTTTGCAACCACTATTTTGCCAAAAAAAATCATGCTATTATGACTATATATAATTCTGATTGAAATTGCACTGTACATATGTTTATGCATGGCAAAACCAAAATGATTGATGTATGACAGGGCAAATTTATTGATCAACTTTTCTTCACTTGACGCATTCAAGATTTTGGATATTCATAGTACTGGACTGGAAAAAGATAATCAGCAAGAGGTCATGTCTCCTTCCTGCTAGTTTGTATTTGTAGTCTATATTCATAAAAGTAGCAGCGTTGCAATCCATTCAATCTACCTAACTTCAATCTGGTAAGTTATCATTTAGCCCAGCTTCCTTAAAAATTAAATCCTGTATTAATAATCTCAACTTGTCATGTATCTGTAGACAAGATAGACTATAGACATGTCATGTCGGCACCGTAGGAGGAACGCTAAATCATTAACCATCATTTATAAATACAGCTCTCCATGTCATATTATTATCTGTGGAGAAAAAAGGCGGTGAGTTAATTCATTTTCATTACCACTCCAAAGAAAAAGGAAGTAAACTGTGCGCGATCGACTGATTGCTGGCTCCGCAAGGCATTGTGAATTGATTAATCAAGCGCGTGAAATGTATGCGAAACTTTAATTGTTAAATTGTATTGTGAGCGGCGGTGGTGGTGGTCGTATTGAAACGTGATATTCCTTATCTTTGACATTGGTCAATGAAAAGAAATATGAATTGAGAATTGAATGCCAGGGACTAAACTGATTAAAGTGAGGGAATGAGATGAAGTCTTTTGCATATATTATTTGTTAGGCTCTGGTTGGTCCTTATTGATCCCAAAATCCATTCTAGTTTTCAATACGTCCGTTTCATTTGAGTTTTGATGGCTAATTCCAATTCCAACTTCCCTGATTCACTGCACTGCCGCCGCAACTATCAACATGATCAGTGACGCAGAGAGTGGATTCCACTGGCTCAATAAACAATATGAAGGACACATCTCTTCATATTTCTCCTACCTAAACATACATTACTCGCCCGGTGTTGTCATACAATGAAGTTTATTTTCCTCCCTCTTCTTCCCAACCCATTAACTTTTCAAATGGAAAAGTGAGCATGAGTATGATGATGATGCTAATGATAAGTTATTGTTGCGTTTAGAGTTGGTAGGCAGGTACGGATTTGATTTACTCTGCATTTATTTTTTTTCCTCTGTATTTTCCTCCAATTGTCATCAGTCATCATCACGCACGCACGGTCGCCACCCTACCGCCACCACCATGCTAACCAAACGTAATCCATATTACTTAGGTATTCATTTTTTTTTCATTCATGATCATCATAACAATAATAGCTTCATCGTGTTAGCTCTAACGTCTCCAATTGTAAGTCGATAATTGAACAAATCACTTTAATATCGCATTGTTTGTCCTGCCCAAATGTTACACTTTTTTTCTAACATAACATTCATATTTGACGATATAACAATGTAATCGACATTGTATTAGTTTCCCTTCACACTTATCCAATACAAAAAAAAGTTTTTTATCCGGAAGAGATTATAAAGTCGCACCAATATCAATATGTATTATCGTGGCATGGCAGGCGATCAAAATCGCGAACCTAATTATTTTACATCCAAGAAGGGGCGAAGGGAGAAGTAAGCATCGGGAAATTAACTTGGTTTTGTAAAAAAACAAAGCTTCCAGAAGTAAACCAACCAGAGGATTCCAGATTTTTTACCGTCTTTCCAAAGTCATTACCACAATTTGTAAAAAAAAAGTGAATCAGTTTCTTTGAAGGAATCTCATGGCAATTATGATTTACATTTACATACTATATTAATTCTTCCTGATTAACCAAAGGACGGACAAGAGCTCCTCCTGAGTCTTTGCCTATTATCCTTCCTTTCGAAATCATTTGTTAATTTTAATATCCATGCATTCCGTTGGGATTTTTGGGCGATATCATCAATGTAGGAACTGACTATATTTTCATACCTTCCCTGTTATGGTACATTAGGCATTTTAGAAAAACTTGTTACGGATATGAAAAACACACCATGGCTATCTTTAACATTTTAATTCATTTTTTATATGCATGCTTTACTTTTACAAAGTAATAAAGCTACTGATCGACCCACTGTCAAACAAAATGATTTACAATTGTCGGCATTCTTGGGTCTAGAGGGACTGATAGTTATAAATTGTAACAGCTACTGCCGAATAACCATATACCTAAGCTGAAAACCATGGATTTGCTTCCTCGTTTGAATGCCATTGTTGGCTCGTGAGTGTGAAATCAAAATTTACAAGTAAACTTTGAACTTTGCCATGAGAATTCTAAGGATTTGTATTAGTCCAGTGGGAATACAAATATGTAACAGTAAGAAGAGATAGGCATCAAGACACAAATCATGGATCGGACGAACATTATTAAAAAGTAATAATTTTTATAGCGTCATTCTGCTTCACCCCATGCACGAGGTTAACAGTCTTGTAGCAGCTGTCAAAATTATTTGCTTTTGGTTAAATGAATGTTATGATATGATCCTCCCTTTATCTCATTAGTTTTAGCTACTTGTAAACAAGCAGTTAATCGTGATGTTCTTTGCATTGGTCATTGCCTACACATTCCAAATAGCTAGGTATAGATATCCTCCGCAAGTCTTGCAAATTCTTTCAAACATTCCTTCCCATTTGAATCATGGGCTGTGCCTTAGATCAGACTTGATGATTAACCTTACACATAGAAATTCTTCCATTAAATTCACAGCCCTGGCTATCAAATCCTTCTGTGTAGGTGCTGGGCAGACAGACTACTTCTTCGATGGACAGCGAAGGTAGCAGCCCAACGGTAGCTGCTAATCAGAAAAACATGAGTAGCTACAATTACAGAAGGACTTGTAAACAAGACTCATTTTTTTCATTATAACATCAGATATTTTAGAGGGAAACTGCCAATGAATCAATTGAAATGATGTGAACTTCCTATAAATGACAGAGCAAAGTGAGTTTGGTTATCAATATCATATCATCATCCTTTTTAATGTCGTTTCGCACGGGCCATCGACATCGAGCCAACACGACAATCTGGATTATTTGAGCTAATAGGTATACACATAGATCATCTAGGGACGGACGGACTACACATAACTGATGGCCATGTTTTTGTCATAAATAACACGTCCCTTTTGACATTCTCAGTTCGGCCCAGATTTAAGATAAAAGGACTAGCCTGATGTACTAGCCTCAGACTCAACCAAACTTGTAAAATAGTTTAGCCAAGAAAAGAAGGCTTATCGATAATTTATATTTTCTTTAGTGCACGTTTTTCTCCAACTTCCCCTCTGCAACTTCTGCAGCGGATGCTTGTAGACATGAGTAACGAATAATGTAGCAATTATTCAATAAAGCCAATTCAAACGCTTCAATTTTTTTTTTAGACGGAGTATTTATCTACATATTTATTCTAGATCAGAGCTTATTTCAAATATCTTACATAATTGACTCCTTGAGCTCTGATATTTGAATTGATAGAGAAGACAGCGGAGCCTTGAAATTTCTATGCAGCGTGAATATGCACAATATTTACTGATCTTTTCAATAAAAAATTGCCAAGGCTCATTGTTCAAATAATTGGCCAGAACTTTTCCGATTAAAGTCGACTTATGGAGGAGGTAATTCGTTCGTAGCCATTTCACTACCAATATTTTCTCTGTTGCATATTTGGTAACTGTGAGTACTTAAGGGATGCAGGCAGAAGTGTTTACTCGCTATTTACAGTATTTGGTGCATAATGTACATCTTTGAATGGCTACCTTGATTAATTTATTTTTGTACAGAAAGAAGGGATTGGCCTAGATGCAACCGTAGAGAATGGAATAACTTTAGCGTGAACCATTAAAACCCAGTGGAGCACTTCAGTAGTTTTTTATCGTTTTATTTTAGGTTGTGAAGCGATTTAAGTACATGCAATGAAACATGTGGGCAGCGAGGAATCTATTTTGCCCTGTCGTAAAACGTCACAATAGCTGTGGCTGTTTTTAAACCCAGACCTTTATACGCTTGATGCACTTCTGCCGTGCCAACTCTACAGTTATGGATTTTGCATTGTAAAAGGAGCCTTAGCTGCATTCTAGGGAAACTGGTTGAGCTTGAGCCATTTTAAACGGCGGGGTCCGCACAGTGTCCTAGAACATAGAAGGAATTTCTTTTTTTTCTCTCTCTCTTTCAATAATATCGGGATTAACAATGGAGTGTGTAATTTTGCCATTTTTTTTTACAAAAACCCACGGTGCTCAAGTTGTGCTCGCGTTTGTTCAATTTAACTCCAATTTCATCATTTACCTGGCGTCGCCACCAACTAATTGCACTCGATGACAATGGATAAAAAGGTGCAAAAATGCAGTAAAATACATTGTCTGCAAAAGGGTGACTGTTTTTTTTTGCATATGTAGTTTGAAGTTCTGTTCTGGTAGTACAGAAACAAATAAGTCATGCTGGTGTTATTCTTTGCATGCATCAGTTTTTTTACATTGTTTTTGTCTGCGGCCACTCACTCGTGAAGTTTATTTAAAAAAAACAGAAATGGAAGTTGGAATGCCGTAAAATAACACTTTTTATGAAAATTGGAAAAAAAGCTTTATTGGTAGAGTTGTCTGCAATGCCATTGATTCTTACTGGTCTACAACAGAACCGGGATTAATTTTCGAAGGGTCGTATGTATTACCAACATTAGCCCTCCCGACGATTGTCATAAGAAGGACAGAAAAGAAATGAGTTAGGTTATTCGTCGAGTGTCAGTGTTAATTTCCCCCATCCTCAAGACATTTACAGTGACTTGATATTGCCTGCTATGGATCGTTGAAATTTGGCCGTGATATAATACCAGAGCAGATCATCGATATCATACTTATTTTAAGTCCTTGATTTAGGAGTTATGACTTCGTGATGAATTTGCATACTTCAAATTACACCACAAGACAATAAGGATACTGATGAGATTAGGAATGATGAATATTAACTGATGAAAGATGGCAGGAGCTGATGACAAGAAGATTCTTGATTCAACTCTCAACTGAAGCTCCATCGATGCTTTGGCTGTTCACCTGATTTCTTACATAACAAATCAAAACTAGCGATGTACAAAAGAGCAGTTGTCATGACATGAGTCATAGTCGCAGTAAATGCTAATGAAAGAGGGGCATTAGGAAGATGCTTTCATTCAGCTAAAGAAATGTGTGTTCAAATTATGTAATACTAAAGTGGAATATATTTTGTAATTTGTAATTTTAAAGCCAGTTTAAAAAAAATCACTGCGACGCGAACGAAAACGGACGACAATTCCAAGAACTTTCCGCTCGATTGTGTTAGGTATGAAATGAAATGAATTTGACTGATTCATTCAGAATCATTGAAACGCATTATTGACAGTATTAATAGCAGCATCCTTCAAAAATTAGAATTTCTTGAACGACTCGCATATGAAATTGTGGTGACGAAACTGAAAATAAGAGCGCTCCACAGTCCCAGGTTATGATTCCATTTTACGAAGCTTTTAACATTACATTTTATATTGTAGTAGCCTTTATAGTAATTAAATCGGTTTCCCTGATTGCGTAAATGGTTTGGCCGTAATCGTGTAGGTTTTTTGGAGCTATTCTCCCCATTTTATTTTTTACATTTTAGCTGCGCATAATTTGTTTTTTGCTCTACTTCAAGCCCAGGTCTTTATGCAAGAGTCGACAGGAAAACAATAAAAGTGAGACAATTGGGATTGTGAGTTTTAAATTAATTAAGTTGTGCAACATTACGTGTGCAGTACTTATTTTATTGTCAACTGAAGATTGACTGTTTTTCCCTCCTCCTCATGGGCTATCTTCCCCTTTTCACGTCTTCTCTCGATTTGAAATGCTTTGTTATTATGATTTTGGCAAGACGTGCGAGGATGCTTTGTACAAACCCATATTTTTTATTGACTCTTAAAAGTAACAATAGCTTTAAGCTAATAAATCTTGAACACCACCGCTTTGTCCGACTGTACAGGAGACCAGGTACCTATATTCCATTTAGAAAAATGCAGACGGAATAATGGTCAAATCACACACTGATTCTTCTCATTCTTCGAATCTTCTTATTGTAGTTTTCGGAAACAAATAAATTGACAAGGCGTGTAAAGCTCTGCATGTTCCAAAGTCCCAAGGACGCCGTCCCACTGCGAATGTAGCATCCGTATGTACATTTATGACGTGTTAAAATTTAAAATCAATTTCGATCAATAGAAGAAGCAAAAAAAACTGACTTCAACAATAAACCGATGAAAAAGAAAAGAAAAAGTATGAGCACCGAAATTTCAACTTTGAGAGAGGATGCTCAGGCGTACTCGAAAAACAGGAATGGAGCTACACAGAAAAATGCAGATAAAAACTTATTGAACTATTACATATATGTAATTAAAAATGGCAACGACTAACCGTTTCTAAAACTCTCTGCTTAAAAGACAGAACAAAAACAACAACCAAATTATGATGGTTAAGGCGGGGGCGGATGTATACATTCCTTTGGAAAGTCCTTCAATTTTTAAAATGACGTAATGTTATGCATATTATGCCATGCCCATAAAATACTTACACAGATACTTAATTGAGCTTGCGTTATACTAATTAGTACGCAATACGCAAGGAATAAAATTTCAATTCGGTGGTCTTGAAGTTGAAAGTGTTTTTTTTTCTCTACCGTTCAAGAAATACAAATGGCGACGCCAATGAAATGTGAGGAATTGGAATTGCATAGCAGGGATAATGCCGAGTCGCGTAATTACTGCTGTGAGGTAAGTTACTCCACAAATTCCCTAAAGAACCCCTTGAAATATGTTGAGTTGAGCAGTACAGATCATCTAAAAAAATATTAAACACGACAACAGTCATCCCTTCAATTATAAAAGGCTTGTCTGACATTCTGACGCATACACTCTAAATATTATTATGCATAGGATGGCCATAGTAGTTAAAACCAGGCTAATCATATTGCTGCTCCCACATTTTTGTTTCCTTCATTTTAATGCCATATTTTTTTTTGTTGGGTAACGTCTCCTTGTCACAGATTCATCCTCTTTGTTGAGGAAAACACCTTGTCAAAACCAAAGACTGAAAAAAAAATTGTGATATGATAGCGATGAACGTTATTGTCATAGGCTGACATAACAGTCCAACCTACATAATCATTTGTGAATGCAGTAAAGAAAATATTTTTCCAAGATACAAAACACAAAAGCGAAAAGGAATAACCAAACAACTGTGCTGCTGCTGCAGTTACCAAATCGTTGTTAAATACTGTAAACTGTAACCGCCCGACTTTTAGCTCTAGACTAAACTCACTTCCATTGTTATTGGCTCGAGTTTAGATAAGCCCATATATCACAAAAATTGTCGTGTCATCCTAATCATAATGGGATTATGATGGTATTAATAATAAATATATTGTTACTTTATATATTCCATTTTGACAATGAGTGACATCCATAAGGGATTTCTGTGATACATGCTATTATTATCGTATTATGAGCCATTCAGATCTCCGTGATTTTTTTTATTCCAAAGTAGCTAGTATGATGCCTCACGTCAACTTAAGTCCCAACAAAATCTGTAGAACAAAGACATTTTAATAATGATTTTGAGGCAATGCATCTAGATTTAGGGATGGCTACCTTTAACGTCTTTTTTTTCCTTGTCAAGACGTAAAGACCATTCTAACAAAGGAATAAGATTTTTAGATGTTTTTGCGTTTTTTTTTCTGGGTTAATTGCCTCAATTAAAGATTGGTAAATTCTGGTAAGAAATATGTCATTTTATAAAGCTGTCATTCTAAAACAGATGAAGGAGTTTAAAACAAGGCAGGGTTTATTATTTATGATTTTTATGACTATTTAGGCAGTTTCCAAAGTATGATTTGCAACTGCTACTTTCCATAACTATTTTCTTTTGCTGAATATTGAAAACACCTCCAATTTAAAATGGGATCAACTTCCAAAACGGCCTGATCTATAGCAGCATACAATTAATAAAGACTATTCCTTTCAATTGTCATTTTCACGGATGAGATGATTTGCTCATCGTCGTGAGAGACTCAGCCTTGGCTCTTGTACGAAAGAAACTGCGTGTGTGCTAACTGCTAAGCAACCCTTTTATCACCATCCTCATTATATCGTCGTGATCCCATGAATGATAGTGCCAACAGTGTAGGCCACCATAACTTATGTGTAGAGCTGTGTTCCACATTGGAGTCAAGTCATCTTGAACAGCATCATCCTCATCAATCGGTCCGATTTATCAGTAGCAAAAACGGCAAAAAAAAACTTTATTCAGCAACAATTCAGATAGGCTTTTCAAAAGAATAAAAATGCTTGATTTCCCCCAGCGTGATGATTTTTCAAGTAAAGGTTGATGATGGTGATATCTGACCTTTACTATTTTAGTACACTTTTACCTAACATAAACAAAATGAGTGAAATAGTTCTATTCAACCTTAGTTATTTACACCTTTTGATTTTTGAGCTCATCCAAGTATGAAAACTTTTCTCAGGGCCAGTCCCCAATTGTATTTCATAATATGCAATAAATAAATTTGAAAACGTACAGGTTTCCTTTCTCACACTACCGAAATAAGTATATGTGTTTCTGTTTTATTTGCTGCACTTGTACAACTTCGTATATTTATTTTAGTATTTACAGGCTTATCAGAATTACGTTTAAAAATTGTGATGGAGACAATTATATGATTACAAAATCATTTAGTCATTGTCACCCATGCTATATGTATGCCTAATGCTTGCAGACATATCTATCCTTATTTAATGCACCGTTAAATAAATGTTTACCCGTATTTATTTATTTAGTTTTATATTTCTAGCACAATAGGAGTATTAATTGCTTCTCTAATATATTTACAGAGATTTAAGACCTAGATTGTTGGTTAGTTACAATCTATGACATTGTATTACAGTGTTTTTTTTAATCATATTTATATTGTCTGATCTAATTTCTATACTGACATATTCGTTGAATTGTTGTCTCACTGTACCCCATTCTTTTATAAAAGACTATATTATAGTACCGCAAGTAATTTATTAGTTTATTTACTAATCTAACAAGTGTGAAGTAAGTAATAAATAAGTGTGTGTAGTTTAATTCTCTACAAATTCTGTTCTTAACATGCTAAATAAGGTAAATAAACAATTTTCGGTTAGATAAATGAGCTAATGAACATTATTACTTGATCTGTTGGATGAAATCCGCAACGCAACAAAAATTAGGATTTGAACCAACTACTTAACTAGCTTTGGTAGTTTGGGTTGTTTTATGTAGTTATACTACCTATACGTATTCCTATTCTAGCATTGTTGCTGACATTATATTGTAGTTTCACTTTTTTATAATAAAGCATACAAAAAGGCTTGTGAAGAATAAACGAACCTGCGTTTCTTTATTGAACAGTAGAAAATTGTCTAAAATTTGGATCTCCAGTTTAACTTCCAGTTGGTACTTTTCTCTGATTGAGAAATCATAAGCTTACCAAATGACTTAACTATACGCCACCATATTATGCTAATTGTGTATTTTTTTTGGTTTGGTATGGTAGAAAGATCATTATTTTCAAAATTGACATGTTTTCCCTTACAAATGTTTTAATCCATCCCTGTGACCCTTTTCATTCATAATTTAGTATACGACAAGAAACTGTTTACTGAAGGTAGTTAATGTTTTTTTTCTGGCCCACAAACCATCAACGACATCATCGCATTCTCAGAAATTCAATACCAAACAGTGGAAATAACACTTGAAGAGTTTTTTTTAATACCCTTTCTGTCTCTCCCTAACACGTTACCATTCGCTTCTACCTTCAAGGTGTGAAAATAGTAGCACCAATTATGTAATATTGAGATCTCACAGTTAGTTACAGTTAGTTATGTTATAAAGTATTTGCTATTCACTATATTAATCTTAAAATTATAAACTGTACACTTTAATATAACTAATTTGGCTAAATTAAACTTAATTTTTCCAATAACATACCTATTATGTTACATTACATGTTTAACCAAGTATTACCAAATATTTCTAGCCATAATATCATTGCATATTTTTTATCCAACTAAACAAATGCGCTAACCAATGTGGTTATGAGTATGTGACAGTTAAGTAGCTATGTTAATTAATATAATATAAAATTATTGTGTACAAGTGAATGCGAGGCAGCTTTAAAAGAATTTGCTAGGCCTTACATTTTGTTTTTGCCTTGAACATTACTCAGGAGCATGCTAACAAATTTAAAGTAGTTAATCCTAGAAATTTAAATCGAGACAGACGTGCAGAAAAAAACTCAGCGAAGTCAACCATATTTACATTATTAAATAGTGTATAATTATGATTAAATGCCTACCTACATAAGTGTGTTTCAGTTAATTACTATATTTTATTAGTATTTAGGTATATCATCACCAGAGTAGTTTAAGTTGGTGCTTGTTTGCCATACCATCTTTTGTTTAGTGAGCTTACTGGTTTGCTTGGTTTTTTTTAAAGAAGCGACTAACTAGCAACTAGCTACAATTAGTGTACATTCTCACTGGAACTGCAGTTTTTTTGTGTGCAACTGCGTTAGTCATAGATTATGTAGAATAGATTAGTCGGTTATGGCATTGCCATATAACTTATGTCATTGTTGACACCGGCAGGATCTCCATCCACTGCACTTTTCAGCCCCCTGTTATATTCTGAGCACCATTTTATCTTTTCGACTCCAGTCCAGTACACCTTGCCCAGATATAGTTCATTCACGTGGTATGTTGTATTTGTCATTTCTTGCGAAATTTAAGTTCTAATTAAAGTCAATCTGTCTGTTTAAAACTAATTTCGAAGGCCTTAATACGAGTATTTTCAATAATCTCTTTATTTATTTATGTTTCTTCATCCGCTTATATATATTCCCTTTGAAAGTTTTAGTGTGATTATTGTATTTTATTTTTTTTTATTTAGTGTACGTAGGTATGTAGGTATTCTATCAGAAGCAACCCACTAGTGTAGTTAGTTACTCAGCTAAAAAAGATCTGTTGACTGAATACCTTACTTCACTTGGAAATTAAGGATTGCGAAGGTTCCAATGGCATTATACCTAGATCCATCCTACCTAGTTTCTTAATTATTTTAATTTGAGATCGTATATGAATGTAACATTGTATCTTTTTTTTGTCACATTTCTATGAAAGACGGGATTAAAGTACTAACTACTGCATAGAGATAAAAAAGTGAAAGTATAAATTTGGGAAGAAAAGTAAGAGCAAACTTACTTGTCGTAATACGTTGTCTGGACTAAAACTAAACTCTACTCGTAATACAAACAAATTGTTGCACATAATATTGCATAATAATATTCCTTCCCTTCGCCTCTGATATTTACGTGGCACTAGTGTTGCACATCTTGAAAAGAGTGTTTAAATTCTTAACAGTTGAATTGAATGACATGTACTGAAAAACATGGGTTGATTGAGTAACAACAAATATATGGATACACAATTACATGCTGCATCCTTCCAGGATTTCCAGGGACATCCTGATAAAAAATGAAAACAAAGCGGAAAATAAAAAATGTTATTTATTGATACTGCTTAAATAAAAGAGTTGAGTTACTTTAGAATAAATATCTTGAATATTTAGTCCGATTTTCATTTCTTTGCTCGCAAAGCAAAGACAAAGAGCTATATTAAGTTGCCTACCTGAACTTCGATGAAAGCAACTTTGGCAGTTATAGAGTGTAACCTGTGTTGCTTGAAATGAGTACTTAAGAGGTAAATCTGTAGTCGTCGTCGTAATAGTAGTTTGGAGTGAATGTGTTCACACGAGGCTTTCCCATCTGCCTAATAGTAATAGGCAGATGGCGATTCTCACAAAAAGTAGAAGGACCAATAGACTGCATTGAACAGAATGAAGGAGACGGGGAAAATGACTCGAGAGTACTTGTCAATCACATTCACGTCCCGGATTCTGGGAATGGATGCGGACAGAGCTTTAGCCCCCCGTCGTAAAGTTTGAAGCACCTTCTGGGGTTGGGGTTGAAGTTGATCCCGTTGTCGCACGGAGCGGGAGCGCCCCCTAGACCTTAGGCTACCGCTGGCACCCATCCCGTAAGTAGAGCCAAGCCCGTGGTGCGGTCTGTGAATTCTGAAGCTTGGGGGGAAGCGGGGAGATTGGGCGCCACCACCGAGTGAGGGATCACTCTGGGAGCCGAATGTCCTTTTCCGAATGGATGGTATTGGCGACAGTTGCAGCTCCTACGAAAAGTAATTTGCGTGTGTATTTTTTAACTGCTGGAGAAAGCTAGCTCGAGCTGTTCACAATTACGAAGAAAAAAAAACTTTGTAACTATCCCATACCTGAAGCTCGATGATTTCTTCGTTTCCAAAGCATTGATCCTGTCTTTTGGTTGGAGTTTCAGCCTTCAGTTTCATCTTAATTTTCTTCTTCGCCCTGGCCCCCCAGTAGGTATAGTTCACGGCCGCGTATTCCAGCAATGCGGCGAACACGAAGACGAAACACATGACCAAATAAATGTCAATGGCTTTCACGTAAGAAATTCTTGGCAATGAAGAGCGAACACCGGTGCTGATGGTGGTCATGGTAAGAACCGTTGTTATTCCTGATCAATGAGATAACACCATATATGAAAAAATTTACGTACTTTGGACAAGTAAAAACAATGTAAGGATTAATTTCATTAAAAGTATATACAACTGTATTACCTAGAGCAACACGAGCACTGGTCGCCTCATGATTGATCCAGAAGGAGACCCAACTGAGCATGACAATGAGGATTGATGGGAGATAGGTTTGAAAAATGAAATAGCCAATGTTCCTCTGCAGTTTAAAGGAAAGCGAGAGGCGCTGATAAATCCCTGTCGCTAGGCTTTCCTTCCTGTCATTGGTTTCATAGCCCGTAATGGTGAATTGAGGAAGCTCAGCTTCTTCAACCCCAGTAACGGGGGTGTCTTTCCAGTACATGACTACGTCCGACACAGTGTAACCGTCTGGAAATAAAATCCATCCTTATCCGTTTACTGGTTTTTAGAATTAATTTTAACGGTTTTTTTAAAACTTACAGCTTTCTATCTCAACGGTGCAATTTTGACTATCCAAAGGATAGTAATGGAGATCCATCATACAAGCCAGTGTA
This sequence comes from Lepidocyrtus violaceus, assembly GCA_034696905.1. NCBI lineage: Eukaryota > Metazoa > Arthropoda > Collembola > Entomobryomorpha > Entomobryidae > Lepidocyrtus > Lepidocyrtus violaceus. Next base: position 877 of record JAQGAI010001239.1, on the reverse strand, counting down.
GTTGTGAATCTCATCCCGTACGTCACACTCCCGTCACCGTAAAGTCTTACCATCTTATTTTTTTCAGTTACATCGTGAAGAAAGCTGTATTTAAGGAAGTTCAGTTAATAGGCAATATATTATTAAAAATTTGTCAACACTAAAATAGAGTAGGTCCAAAACATATTTAAAAATTGGAACAGACCTGTTTTTATCATTTGCAAAGAAAGTATCCGGGACCCAGATTTTTTCCGCGAAATCCCCAGAAAGCGTGAGAACTTCGTCGTCCGAGCTGAACGCTAGTCTTTCGTCTTTCCAATACTGATTGAGATACATTGTGATAGTATAATCCTACAAAAAAAATGATAAATTAATGAAGTAGGATGCAGAATCATGACTTAAGTATTTAATTTGGTGATGTAAAGTCATTTTTTACCATGTTAACTTCGGAAATGTGGTCGAAGCTGGCGATCGTGAGATCCATTCCAACATACAATGGATCCCCTGTAATATTTACGCATAACGAAACAATTAGTTTCTGTTTGCTGGGCCAATCGTTTTTTTAACCAAAACTCTTAATTCTAAGCTAACCACTATTAATTGGAATTTGTAAATCATGCTTTGGTATATTTAGTCATACGTATTTCACAGCAGAAAAATTGGATAACGTCTAGTTTAATACCTCCGAAATTGGGTCGCAGCCGGATATCATATCCTTGCAGGAGATGTGCTATGGTCTGTGTGACATTCTCCAATTTATCAGATGAGGATCTAATACCGCCTACGACCCTACAAATTGATCCATGAATAATAATGATATTTTAATGAAAAATAATAATAACAATTTTTTAATAGAATTTTCAAAAAAAAGATTCATTCCATTATTATAAATGCAATT
>JAQGAI010001238.1:0-15473 GCA_034696905.1 Lepidocyrtus violaceus | reverse complement strand
CTCCCAATTCAACTTAATTTAAGTACATATGTTAAATGCTTCCAAAAAATTCCATACCGACATATCGTAAAAAATTTGCGTACTTGTAGACATGCTTAATAGTTACACCATGGATTTCGTAAAACTGATTCAATCTAGCACAGCAATAATCGATACTACTATAAACAAACATGGTTATAACTAACATTTTCCCCAAAAGCTGAACTTCCACATTAGAGTAAAAAATAAATAGAACCTCAACAAAACCCAACTCATGTTTCCCGATTAAAGTGTATACAAGTAAAACACATAATGGAACGGAGTATGTAGCCTAGATACATAACAACGGGGGATGATAATAGCTTTAAAAAATCATGATAAACAATAATAATATTATTACAAAATTATCCCAACTCCCTTTTCCTGCTTTTGTCATAATCTCACAGTCAAATCTTAAGGTATACTATCATGAACATGTGTAATTGTATCAGTGTAGCTCAAGCAATGTCTGTGTCTATTTGTTGCTGGTACATACTGTAATACTATCAGTTTTGCTTTGAAATATTGGCCAATCAAAATCGTATCATTCCCTGATCCATCCATTTTTATTCTCTTACCTTACGAAACAAAATTTTCCAAAATTCAAGTAACATGGCTAGACTGTCACTAGTAAGTGCTTTGAGAATATGGAATGTTTTGTGTTTCCATGACCAACGCCGTAGAATTGATCCTGCCTTAACTTATAATATAGAACAGAACCATCTCAACTCATTTAGTTCTCTGTCCTTGCGAAAAAAAAATATCGTATAAAAAGTAAATGACTCTCTCTTTCTCCGGCTCATATTAAATTTCCTGCTTATTACTACGATTGCTCCATCACCATTATTATTATTAGTATCCACTATCCTATTATGATTCTACCTATCCATATAATATGTGAGCCTAAGCATTGGGCTGTTTCTCCCAGCATTTATTATTAATAATAATAGTGATACCGATAATAATAGTAATCCTTTCTTCTCTCTCCTCCGCCGTCAAAGAATCTGATTGCACATGTAGTCATGTGTTATATAGGAAATTAATGGGAGAGAAAAACCAACAAAACATCACAATTTCCTTATCATTTTATTATTTGATTGGAAAGCGGAGCAGAGCAAAACCACACGTCAAGAACAATCCAAAAAAAGGTATAGCCAACTCCGAAAAATAATAGTAAATTGGATGAAGCTGCCTTTGACTTACGACTTTATTTTTCCCTCCTCTTAAATCGCTAATGCTAAGAAGGAGAAGAAAAAAAGTTGTAAATTGTGCTGTAGTCGACCAAGCCGTCGACTTGGCTCAGCCAAAATCAAAATAATGAGGAGATAATGGAATACCAATTTATTCTCAAGTTTCGTTTACGTTAATAAAAAAAACAGAAGAAGAAGTAGTAATACGTGGAGCAGGTAAAGGAGCTTTTACATGGTGGGCTGGGGCTAGCTGGTAAAAAATTATATATTTTATTCCACCTTTGTGCATTATGAATGAAGTTGGATAGATGAATAGTGAATACCACCACCACTACACTACCGCACCACCGCTAACCGTAAGCCACCAGCAATAAAAATAAATAAACTTCTACAGCCACCACCATCACCACCAGTGGAAGAAAAACAAATGAGAATATCATGTACATAAATTCATACGTGAGCAAGCCGATGAAAGGACTGGTTCGCCCCCAAACGAGGGATAGAAAGCACAGGAGTATTTTTACTGTAGAGGAGGAAAAGGAGAATAACTTATAATTAAGGAATTTTCGAGTTGTCGGTCTTTTCCTCGGAGAAAATAGTCGGCTTTTTATAAAATCACCATCATATTTATTATATAAAAGAGTGCATAACGTTATATTTAGTTTTGTTTTCTCCGACAGGGAAATTGTAGGTGTAATATATGTAAGGGACATGGCCCTATATAGAGGGGGGCCATAAAAAAGGGTGCAAAAACAGAAATGACTGGGGGGCTAAACTATACATTAAAATAAAATGGTAAAAATAAAAATATGGGGTGAATGAATACTTTATGGGGGAAATGTCAGCGTCATCACTTCATGAATATTGGATGGAGTTTTCTTTTCGGTCGACTAACCAATTTTTTTTGGAGACAGGGGAAAGCGCTTATATCCACCTAAGTTCCGGACCTCCACGCTTTATTGCGTAATCCTACTTACCTGTCCATAACGAAAATATGAGGAGCGGACATTGGTTTAATCCGGAAGTCTAAACATTATGAGTTCTGTGACGCAGATACACATATGTATTAAGCCGAATTTAGTACTTTAGAAAGAAAGAAAAAACGAAATGACCTCATTCATTGTTCCACATTTAGGGATGAAAAAGCTGACCATGAACCTCCAGACTGGTCCTTATAATTGTTTGTAACAAATTGAAACATTACAGCTTTCAATAGATATCAGAATGAATTGGAAAAACACGCCTGTTAATTTACCCCCAACTCATCAATCTTCCAGCACTCATCCACTCACTCTCAAAAATGAAATGAGCTATGTTGTAGGTGGACGGCATAAAAAACGAAAATGAATGTTTGAAGGTGGCTCTCAGTTCAATGCCTTAGATACATAAGTGTACCGCCCTCACAGAAAGAAGTATGTTCATTGTTGTTACCTAATCAACTTCTAGTAGACGTGAGCCTTATGCCGGCATAACGTTCTGCAACTGTTTCCAATATGGACACATATGTACAAGCCTTAATTTTCTCCTCAGCTCGTTAATTAATTCTAGCTTGAAGGGGGATAAGCATTCATGTCATTAATATTTGTTCACTATGGGAAGTGGGCGAGTAGAACAATTGTATGGGTAAAGTATTGGGCAATCAATAATTGAGTTTTTATGTCTTAATATTAGGAACCAAAAGAAATTGTTTCCTACTCTAAAAAAATAGTCTGTTTATCCATATGCGGTTCAGCGGGGGCTAAACTTGACCTCTAATACTTCCATTTTTAAATAGGTAGTTCTAGTATTTAGCTCGACGTATAGTCGTATATAGATTAAACGTGTACAGGTGTATCGATATGAATGAAACTGATTTGATTTTACTCCGTCTCTCCACCTCCATAAAGAGATAAATATGTACCTAGTCAACATTCCATGCAGTTAATTGTTATGTAATAGGACATTAATATCAAGTAAGGAAAATGGAGTCGGAGTAGGATGGGGTCAGAGAGGGAAAGGAGTCAAGTAGTGTGGAATGCAAACAGAGGAAAAATATTTTCAGCGTCGGAACAGCCGGTTGCCGGGTGGCAACACGAAAACGAAGGGTAACTTATCAATTATGAACCAAAAGCAGAGAAGACAGGCAGGACCACCCTGTTCTCCAGTTAAGGTGACCCCATACCATGCAATATCTTGCCGAACCTTACCAAACTTCCCCATTTTCATAAAGTTTCATAAAGAAACCATTTGGCAATAATTATTGAATAAAAAATAAATGCTAGTGTGGAATGCGATGGAGTTCTAAAAATTTAAATGTTGGGTAAGAGTAATGCTTATTTTATTCCAAAAAGTTAGATGACATGCGTTAATCCCTTCCCATTTCTGTTAAGAGGAGGACCATGCGTGATTCAACTCAATTAGAGAAATAAAATAAATAAACAGGATAATAACTTTGTAAATAGTTTAATGGCTATTCCTCCAAAGAAGGTTTTATGTTGTGAAGAAAATGTGGAATTAGTTAAATAAGTATGAATTGGTCAGATGATAAGGCCATGACTGCAAAAAAAGAGTTAATTGTAAAAACGCTGAAAATGCACTCAATTACCTCACGCCCACGTCTTCATAAAACCGCATAAAAAATATTTACATTTTTGTCTGAAATTTTCGTTTAATCTAAATCTGAAATTGAAACGGAGTTTAATCACCCACGCTTAAGTAGTTACGCGGATTAAGTAACAAACGTAATTAGAATTTTTACTGAACAAAGCAAGTTTCAGCTTCTTAATCATCTTAAATCTTTACTCCATAGATTGGATCATACAAATAATATATTGATTGCTATTGAACAGCATCCAACATGGAGTCTTTACCTAGTAATATCTTTACCTAGTCTTTATCTAGGTAATTATAAAAAATCATGGGGATGCGCCGCCTCAATTTTTTAATGATGGAAGTAGTAAATATCTATACTCATTTACCGAAGATTTCTGATCCGGCCAGTGAATTTGCAGGAGGCACATACCTACTACCTATTGAAAACTGATGGATGAAACTATTTTCATGATCCGTGAAAATAACGATACAGTAGCAAACTAGCTAAGTCTTTTTTTACATAAAGAACCATCCCGAAAGTTTTATATGGGAACCCCACAGTTCCCACAATAGCTTCCGTTTCAGCCATCCAATAATATTCATATTCATCTTGTGAGGATAATAAAATAGAGAACCAACAAAAAAAATGAGAATTATAAATTAGGAAAATTAATAGCGGCCAATCCTTTAGTCATTTTTTATTGATCATCTTTGTCTACGGCGCTGGCTTCACTCTGAGGTGGCATTTGGCGGTGTTGGGAAAGCGGAACTGTGGTTGGTACGTGAATAAATGTTATTGCCTCGTAAGAAACATGCACAAAGAGAGATAGAGAGAGAGAATGAGAGAGAAGTTGAAGAGGAAAAAAAAGCTGCGGTGAGGCATCAAAAGTGATCTGATTACTTTTGTAAGATGGAAAGCGTCTCTGTCTGGCCTGGCTGGAGACTTTTTAACTGGTAAATAAAATAAAAGGCTCATTCCTTCCCTATTCTTGCTGCTCTTCTCTCTCTCCCCACTTGGTTGGCACTAACACCCGTCGTCTTCGCATTCATGGATGGATGTGGATATATTTACAATTAGCTACTTGTCCATGCCTGTTGGAAGTATTCCCTGCTCTTTGCATGTGATGTAAAAACAACAACGTGCCATTCCCTCATCTCATGTGGCATAAACGATTGCATTACAAAATAAAATACACACGTAAACAGGGGAATACAAAGGGAAAAAGCGAATGCCGCCTGATTGGTCAATCCATCCTATATCGTCCTGGAATGCACATGTCGTGTATTGCATTTAAAAACATGAATTTCCAAATCCAACAGCCAGTGCTTTGATGACAGCGCTAATTTTTCATGAAGCGTCTTTGAAATAGTTGGGTTGGACTAGAGTCAGGAATATTTTCCATTTTTTTCTGCTCCCAAGACTACGTAAGTACTTTACTAACGCTGCATTTCCTCAAGGGATTTCAACTTGCCCCAAAATCTATTATTGTTGTACATGCATAAACAAGCCGATTTTGTTACCGCATAATTCCAACAAGTAACAAATTTTGCATCGGTATAAAGATGATGCGAAAGTTGAAAGAAGTTTAAATCTGTAGATTAATCCAATATACTTATTCTCAAAAGAAAACTGTTCACGTGGCGTTGACTTTGTGCAGATTTATGCATTTTCATCAGCAGTCGAAAAGGAGAAGGTCATACGGTTACGGTTACACGGTGGCTGACTCCGACTGCACGACAGGAAAGTGGGTTCCATTGTGTGCATTACTCCCCATTTGCTTACTTTGCTCCGGATAGGCTTAATAGTTATGAAAATAAGTCATCTTCTATTCGTAAACTTGAAACCAGTACACTTACACGAATAGCCTTATAGGAACGGCTTGCGTAATAAGTACGGATATTAGGGATGACGTCGGGTGGTAATGATGAAAGAGATGATGATGCGTTTTGTATAAATACCAAAGTATAAATGCTGCTGCGGATGTAGTAAATCCTTGAAATCGTTCAGCTAAACTATAGAGTAATAAAATGATTATGCGTGGAAGTTGTAATAAATCAATATTGACCGCTGTGTAGCTAGATTTTACATACGTGCCAATACGTTCAAATCTCGGTGAAATACCTCCAAAACAAATTCTTGACAAAATAAAGCGGATTGTATAAACTTCCATATTTTAAGCCACATTTTAACATGACATAACATTCAGAGTATCAACAGAGGCCTCAGCAATGATTTTTTAAAGGGAGACTTCAAAAAATAGAATACCTATTAATAATAGGCTATTATGCTGATTTGAACCAGCATCCCAGCCAAATTTATTGGCTCATTGTTGTTATTATGGAAACTGTGACCAGTAATGTGTATTGCTTGGAAACGAAGCTTCCAAAAAAAACTAGAATAAATTGATTTTTTCCCTGAGTACAAACTTTCCCCGCTTTTCTCTCAACATTTTTTTTCCGTGAAAACCGGAAGTTGAAAATTGATGGTGGACACGCGTTTGTTGAGTGCATTTCCAAAGAGATGTTGCACATCCACCCTTCAACACTTCACTCCACTCCCATTCCCCAACATTTATTTATGTCATCCATCCGAAATCTTTCTCCCTCAACAATAGGAGCTCTTCGGTAATAAATAGTTATTTATTCCTGGGAAAAAAATAATACTTTTTTTTGGAATAGGATGCTTTATTTTCGCAAAAACTTTTTAATGCCACCGAATGAATGGAAATGATAGGAAAAGTCATTCTTTAATAAAAACTGTCATCGGGAGGATTCATCCCGGAGCTGCTCCCTGTAATGGTGACTGTCATCACGGCACGCGTCTCCAATTAGTTGCGATCCATTATGCTAATCGCCACCTTTTTGTGTGGAGGTCATGAATATGATACTACGATACATAACGTACTCCACTCCGACGGTGAAGAGCTCCAAACACTGGCGGACGGGCACATAAAACTACAATACAAATACAATTTGCTTTCAACATGAAAATCCTTTACGTAACACAACAACTTGCTTTTCAGTCAGTCAGTCTTCCTCTCTCATTGGCATTATACTCTCATCATTATCATCATCATCATCAGCTAATTGGTGACTTTTGGGATTTGACTCGCTTTTTCGGTGGTCTGGTCCCACTTGCCCTTATTTTATAACAGTGCAGCAGTGTATACCTTCTCTCTGATCTGATCTCTGACTGTTTTATTTTGCTGGTTTTATAACTTTTGATTACGTGGTAAAGGGCTTGTTCAACTTTTATTTTTATCTCAAACGGTTACAATCTCAGGGAGAGTGTACCATATATAATATGTATGAGTAAGCATAATGATGATGATGATGAAGCTCTTTCACTTTTTTTTGGTACAGAAAAGAAGTTGGAGTGATGATGACTGGAGAATGGGACATGATCCGATGGTACATAACACCAAAGCATTTTTATTTACGATCCCCTTTCTCTCCCTTTTTTATTATTACATCCCACCATTTGTAAATATATCTATGATGATGATGATGCTGATGATGGGATGGGTGATTCGGATGGATGAGTACGGAAAAGTCGGCGGAAGGATGATTGTGTTCCTTGCGTATTTCCATACCATTACGAAACCAGGCACTGCACTGGTTTCAACAACTCCAGCAACCCCGGCGTTGAAACTTTGTCTACGTTTCCTCCAACTTTTTTTTACAACTTTATTGAATGGTTTTCCACGTTCTATCGACGTACGTTCCCGTTCAAAAGCCAAGTAAAGTATAGAGCAAGCCAAGGGAGAAAAAATAATAAATGTTATCATCCGAAAGAGAGAGAGAGAGAGGCAGAGGAGAAGGAGTCGCAATTGCAATATACCGGGAACAGTATTATAAAACAACCCCTCTTCCTTTCCTTTCCTACTTACATTTGCTTACACAATAAAAACAACTTTTTCCGTGAGTGAGTTTTCGGACTGTTGCTGTGTCAGGGTTTCTCTTCTTTTACGGCTTTCACATTCAGGATAATAAAAAACCAGGAAAATAAAAAGCTTTCCGATGCATGTGATATCCCTAGCCAAAGTTGAATGAGCATAATATGTATTATCAAAAAAGATAGATAGAATAGATGCGCTTGATACATTACATTAAAGCAAACTTGGGTGAGTTTTAGTTAGCTTTAAGTATGGCTCTGATTTGTTCAGCGGGGAAAAAGTACAAATTTGGGATGTAGCCACACACACACACACACTCACTATAGGGGTGCATGTCTCCACTTCCTCTTATTTAAATTTGATAATGCTTTCCCATGATCAAGATCATCATCATGTTTATGATGTTGAGTTGAGAGTATAATTGTGCTGATTCTCGCTAGCACATTCTTAAACATGGTTTTTTATCATTAAATTGAATGAATGGAAAATGCAACGGAAGGATGGTAAAGCTAACGTTTGAGAGGAGACATGCTATTTTTATCACTGCTCTGCACTCCACACCACCATGAAATCTGGCTGGAAGGGAATGAATGACATTGGGAATGGAATGAATAAAGCTGTTACATAATCACAAGAAAGAAAGCAGTGGCTTAAAGTACGGACATTAGCAATTCATGGAACACTCCCGGCGCGTGACACAAGTTTCCTGTAAGGCCAAACCGTAAATTATGACAGTGCAAATGCAATGCTCCGGGGTCGAAAATCGAGATGGTTGGAAATATCTTAATGGAGTTCGTAATTTGTATTTTTTTAGGAACAAGTATAGATACTTCCGTACAAAATAAAAATGCATTTCATTCACTTGGATAAAAATGAAAGGAGCTGGGGACAGACAGTCGGAACATTTCCGAACCCAAAAGTTGAATCTTTTTTTTTGTTGGGAAGGGAAAAGCTAATGCGGTTTATTTTTTACGTGCATAGTGTAATATACACTATTGCATGGATGCAATTTTCCTGTCATTTTCATCTTTCCCGGAAAAGGGTAGCAGGGACTGGGAAAGAGAAAATAATCGGAGAAATGCACTCCTGTGAGAAATCTCCGGTTTTGTTATTTTCTTCAAAACCTTTACGCACGAAACTGCGTGACTTGCTGATTGCTTCATGTTGATGTTGTTGCATGTATGTAAGTAGTAATCTAATGAATGATGCAACAAGCAAACGTGCTTGGCTTCTCCCTGTTCATTCATCACGGAAGTTTGCAAATAATAATGGATTGTTTTTGTTCAAGTACGGCCATGTGTCACAGATATTTGACGTTTGGTCTTGAACAAAAGCTGATAATATAACATTGCAAATAAATTACTCCGGAAGTGCCTCCTCCATGACAGAGCTGCTTGGCCAGCATTTTATCTCAATTTTTGTGCGGGCTCTTGAAACAAAATATAGGACCGTTTTTCTAAAGAGGCAAGTCACACCGACAAAGCTCTAAAGTTACACTTTATTAGCTCACCTTTGAGCCTTAATAGTTATGTAAATAATTAAACAAATGAAGGACTCGTCTTTTTACTGTCGGCCCCTTTTCCTCACTCCGGGTTCCTTGACCCAGTGTAAATATGGATTATATAAGTAAGTAGAGACCGCTTAAAAAACTGACAATTTTCCCGAAAAAAAAAACAAGAGCCTTAATTGTTAGCTTAGGTCTTGTTGTTCATTCTCTGCTAAAAATGTATACAATGAAACAAGAGCATTATCATAAGATCTTGAAATGAACAATGAAATGAGTAAAAGGTTGAGCTGATCTGTTCTGAACCTTGTTGACCTTTTTTCCTGGAGATTGTGTCTTGCTTTGTTTCCGTTCTTATCTCCGAATTTCAAATAAGTAGAAAGCAGCAGCAGCAAAATGTACATTCTAATTCTATTTATTTTCCTTTTGCCCTCTTTTTCTGCTGGTTTGCTTAGTTTCTGGCACATGAAAAAAAAAATCTTTAAATTTGCTCGGTCTCGTTTCCGCATCTTTGTTCCCACTGTCTACACTGATTGGATTTGGACAAACGGGATATAAGGATGTCCTTTCGTTGTGGGATCGTATTGTGTGTGTAAAAAAAGAAACAAGACATTATTACGTTTTTCCTTTGCATGCAGCAAACTCCCATACAATCGTCCGTCATCCAATTATTTCGTTCTAGTGAAACCAAACCAATAAAGGCCGGAGCTCTCCATGAGAAAAATACAACACAAGAGCATATGACGATGATGCCGATGATGATGATGACCTCTCAAGATCTTTTTCTCTATTTGAACTCGGGAAACAAGTGTAGAATATATGTTACTTATACATACCTAGCTATCTACTCCATTCAACCATACTCCTCCATCCTACTAGTAGAAGCAAACAAAAGCTAAGGAAATCCTAAAAACAAACGTGAGTAAATACATTCATTTAAGAAACTACGGACTGCAAAAGGGGGAGAAAACCCACACAAAAATTCGGTTCTTTTTTTCCACAGAAAAAGGAAATTGGATAAGAGAAAAAAGCAACCCGACTTTAGTTAGTTTTCCTTGCAAGCAAAGAAGAAGAGAAATGGCCCAAAGTAAACATCGGGAGAGGGAAGAGAAGGAGAGAAAACACTCACGATTTTTTTCTTCTCATGTGTAGTGTTCCATCACTCTTATCCTCTTTAGCAAACACACTTTCCTTTTGTAACGAGCGTGGAAAAAACAAATTTTTGTAACTGTTTTTTATTTTATTTTTATTCTGTGGATTGGCTGGCAAGTTTATTTATTAAAAAAATGAACTGAAAGATTCTATTTCTGTTTAGAAAGAATCGTCTTTAAAGCTATGGCAGGATTTAAAAATAAAAATTTCTGTAAGGATCATTGTGCCATACCATGGTCTGTGGACCAATCACCTCGATCGAATAACAAGGAACTACTTTCCCTCTAATTTATTTCACCGATTCCTAGCCAATCCAAATTACGCAGCTTTGAGCAGGATAATAAAATACATCACGCCTCCTCCACTCGTAGTTTTTTTCCCCCAAGATTTACGTAGAACTGACTATGTTGATGACATAAATTAGCTCCTATTTTTTTAAGCAAAAAAGATTTGAATGTGGTTAAAAAATCCTTGCTCGTGATGCTGTAATGATACACACACAATGATTCCTTTGTCGATGAGAGGGAGACATACCGCTTTGTTGCTTTTTGCTAGACCAGATTTAATGCCTTGTTCTTGTAATAAATATTTTGGATCTTAAACTTGTTGTTCAAACTACAGCTGGTCTAGTCTTCAAGCTTCGAGGATCTTTTTCGTCTTTTTTTTTTTAAATCGGAGTAGTTTAAGTATATTTTTTTTGTCAAATATCCAACTTATCGATGAATTCTAGAAGAAAAAAAGATGTTCATGTTTCATCGGATTGATCGTTAGCTGGTTTTGCTAAGATTTGAAATCTGGTGGTGGACCGACGGAATGAGCCCGCATGACATTGCCAATAATGAAACTATCGCTTCATTGAGTCCGTTTCCTCACGGCCTACGATTCATACAACTTATCGATGAGAAAGCATGATTATGGGGCATAGTGAGAATCAGTCGTCTCGAAGTCGAGAATCTATTGAATTGAAATCTAATATAACCCAAATCGGTGGTGGTGGTGATGATGATATGATGGTGTGGCTGTGGGAGGACATGGCTCATTCACAATTTTAAAAGACTGTTGTTATGATGGAAAGTGGATAAACAACAGGGCACACAACAAACCATTCAAACGACTCAATAGAGTTTACTTGAATTCTGTGATTTTCAGATTTTTTCTCCTCCCTTTTTTGCATCGATCCGTAGCAGCAGCAGCAGCGGCCACTCTTTCATTATTCGCTTTTGTTGTTTGTGCTGCTGCTGCTGTTGATGATCAGATCACCCTTTTCTGTTTACCTTTCAATTCGTTATGGTGGTCATTTAGATGAAAGTGACCGGATCTAAGGGCTCTCAATTGCTCGTTATGCATGATTTTATTTATTCTTTTTTTCCCCCGACTACAACAACAGCTCTCCTCTGTCTCTCTCTCACTATTTTTCTTTTTATGGTTTGTGCATTTGGTCAGTGGAGTAGGAGGATAAAGAGCTGATCACAATGGATTGGACGCAACTAACTATGATGAGTGCAATCAAAATAAAATGCACTTTGTTGTCAGTTGAAAAACAGAGTCAAAATGGGAACTTGCTAAAGGCTATTCCCATGAATTGTATTATCATCAGCAGTATCGTGTGCCGTGGCCGTTCAAATGAGTTGGTTGATCCTTTCATAGAAAAATATAACAATTAAACTGGCTCTCCTCCGCTTATCGTCAACAAACAAACACCTTTCCTTAAAAAAATTGTTTTTTTGAAAAGCGAGTCAAGCTTCATTTGTCCCAAAAAATATAAATATTGCGATGACCATTCAATAAGAACTTTGGTATTGTTGTTGTAAATATGTTTATTTTGAAATTCGATACAAACAAGTACCATTGAAATTGTATTTTTGTTGTTAGTAAATAGCAAGCAGCTTTGCTACTTTGCTTGGCTTGCATTTTTGCGTGGGTGGTGGGTGGGGTGATATTGTCACATCATCATCATCATCATATCATGATCATTATCATATGTGAGTGGAGCCCAAGCCCAACCAACCCATTCATTCTTTGTCGTCCCTTCATTATTATTGTGTAACTTTTATTCTGGCTCAGATTTGTTTGTTTAGAATTTTTTGACGGCTGGTCCTGTCGTTAATCCCATTGTGATTTGCTGAGCCGGTCAAGTCATTCCAAGCACAACAATGGTCATTAAACATCATTTTTAGCTACTAGATCGTAGCACTTACGAGGTTGCGTCATTTTTTTCCTTGTTTATTTTTATTTTTTCAACGTTCAAGTCATTATGGGTTGTGTAGTAAAAGAAGAATGGAAAAGGTGAAGTTCATTTTATTCATGAAGTCAATAATATTTATGGCCGTATCGGTTTCCAATTCTACATAACATAACAGTAACAATTTCTGTTGTCATTTTATGTTGGATGAAATGGTTTAAAAGTAAATTTGATCATTGTTAAATTTTAATGTCACTGTAGTAACCTAAATATTTAAAATGGATATTGTCAATTAGGGACATATCCATCCCAACAATTTCCATCAGGGATAGTGTCACGCTCCACACTGCACTCACTTGCTCACTAGAGTAACTCTTTGGGTCGGTGCAGTATCATCAATCCCTTCTTCATTAGCTATTCCGTTAAAGGGTAGCCTCCCATCCCTTTTGTTTTTCCTCGGTTCATCTCACTTCCAAAACAAAGACTGTTGTTAGCTTCGCGGCGGAGGCCCTCTTTCCCAGTTCTAAATTGGGATGGCATTTCCTTCTACTTCTGTCCCACTAATAATAACTCCCGTTACGGTGCTCCAAGTAGAAGTACGGCCGAGCAGGGAAATAAATATATTTGTGTATTAAATTATCATCAGTATAAAATGATAAGGATCTGACTGTGCTGTGGTCAACTGTGATGATGATGATGGGATGTGATGGACAGATAGAATGACAAAGGAATAATTCGGGCTTTTTGTTGCTGTGGTCACTTTTCATCAGGAGAATAAAGTTTTGTTAGCTAACAAGGAGGAGGGGGAGGAGTACGGCTCTCTCGGCTTCTCGACTCGATGATGGGTTTTGGTTTGTTTGTTTCGTTCCTTTCGTGTCCGCGGACTCCTCCGCAGTGCCGTAAAGTAAAAAGAGTTAGCTTGTCACTCATTTCATTTCATATCACCACCATCATCATCATCATCATCCACACACAATGGAAGTAGGTTTGACTTCTTTGGTCGCTGTCGCTGCTTGCTGCTGTGGTTGTTTTTACACAGAGTAAAGTGATTACATATTTTGACAGACAGCTAAAGGACAAGTGTTTGTGTGCTCGCTCTTCGTTGCTCTTGTTAGCAGTAGCGATAGCGATTCTAACAGGACAGGAAAAGGCAAAAAGTCATCCTCTGTCAACGTCTCTCTCTCTCTCATTTTGACTCTTCTTGCCCTGCTCTTCTGCTGTCCATGTCTGTGTGAGTGACTAGTAAAACTGTGAGCTGTACACTCCACAAACTAATGTAACTCTTTTGTTCCTTTTTTGATCTGATGTGCCAATTATAACCCTAATAAGGATAATTGAGCCACTGTTCTGTGCATGCATGCATGGATGTAGGAGAAGGAAGAAGGAGTCTTCTGAATTTTTGATAACAATGTTGACATGTTCATGTCCTTTACTATCTATGTACCTCTATCTCCTTCCCAAACTTTATACATGCATTAAATTTATATGATGATAGTAAAATAAAAAGAAAATAATTACATGAGTTTTTCTCGTATTTATATCTATCTATATGGTGAATAAGTAATCCGACGCATTTGGGATACGAACAACACGCCAACGCCGCATAATTTCCTCCAGACCGACTTCATTTTATATTTGGCTTATTATTATGATTTTTCCTCCCAAACAAAAGTCACTAATTTCACAGTCTTAACTGTATTCTCTGAAACTCCTTTAATTTCATTATATTTTAAAAATCTACTTTTTTTTGTTAAAAATCATCCCAAAATGCTTATGGTTGGAACAACAGAGCAGCCAGCTATTACGGATTATTTATTAAAGGGAGGTTGGAGTTGGGGCTGATATCTCCCCAAAAAAAAGTAAAATATGCATCCGCTTGTCATCATCACATGCTTCATGAATGAGCACGCAATGCAATTTTGTCTTCTTTTTCTGCTTTAAATGAAAAGAAGAAATACACCAACAAAAAACACCCATTCCACTATTAGTAGCCAGTTGATCCAAAAAAAACGAAGCGTGTGTATTACTACACCAAATTGAAATAAGGGGAAGGACAGTGCATCTGTCGGTTTTACTTACACAACGAAAAAAAACTAAAATTACTTATGCAATGTAATGAATAAAAAATCATCATGAAAGTGGGTGCCAAGCTTATAAAACGATTATTACAGTATAAAAGTAATAATATTAATTAAGGTGTTTTCGTACACCTAATCATATGCATTTCTCCGACAGAAATTCCCGTGGTGCAGGAACAGGATCGTCTTGGAAGTGATGAGTTGCAAAATTATTCATTCTGATATGAGATGAGAAATTGATACATTACGTAAGTTATCTCCATTTATGGATGGGTATGTATGTATGTAGATATGCAGCCTTGTTTCTTTTTCTTTTTAAATATTTTTGACATTGCATTCCATTTTCTTCTGCTGTTGGGTTATAAATGTCCATCCAAACTGGAGCAACTGCATGAAACATGATAATATCGTAACGATAACAAAATGTTTTCTCCGTTTAGTTTTTCCTGCTCATCTTTTTTTTATACCAGTCTCCTCAATCCTCCTGTTTTGTTTGAAAAAAAAGAGCAGTGAAGTTTTTCTTGCTTCTTGCTGCTGGTGATGAATGTTTGTCAGAATGAAATGTCTTTGTTACTCCGCCGCTGCCGGTAACTCGACAAGAACAGCATTATTATTACGTGGGATTGTGTATTTAAAAATGCAAAAAATACTCGTTCCTTCGTTCGTTCGTAGCCATCCTTTTGAAATGTCATTTATTTATATCATTCCCACTGAAAAGGAAAAAAAAGCGGTTTGGTTACTGCTAGAACCATGCATAAAGTAAGCTTGGATGATATTCATATCATAAAACTAATCGTAAAGGAGCAGGGATGACAGTTGAGTTGAAAAAATTTATATATTTATAAATCCACATTATATTATCCTTGATCATTCTCGCAAGAT
>JAQGAI010001237.1:0-15474 GCA_034696905.1 Lepidocyrtus violaceus | reverse complement strand
GGAGGAGGAGGAGGTGGCGGTTGGATGGGGGGAATCATTTTTGGAGACAAAAATTCTTTTTAAATAAAAAGTTGTTAATAAGTTGGAGGGAGGGAGGGAAAAAGTGAAGAAGGCAAAGGGAGGACTTAAATGTGTGACATTTAACTAATTAAGTTTGAAAACAATGACCGTTTCGATTTTGATGATGATGATGATGGGGGCGGCGACAGTGGTTGGAGGCTCCGCTCTGGTGACGACCCGAGTTTCTGACCTGAGGAATGGGATATGTCAGCGGAAGTATATCCGGGGGGAGTCCCGGAATCTGGAGGCGCTGCGGGGCTGCCGGGTAATCGAGGGCAGTCTGAACTTTGCCCTGGCCAAGGCCAGCTCGCCGGAAGTGTGGGCCCAGTACAGCTTCCCGGAGCTGCGGGAGATCACGGGCTACCTGTTCCTCTACGACGTGCAGAACCTGACCAGCATGCGGAGGCTCTTCCCCAACCTGATGGTCATCCGGGGGCAGGAGCTGATCGACACTCATGCGCTGATCATCAGCGGGGCCAATGAGATGCAGGATGTGGGCCTCCCCAGCTTGACCAATATTTTGAGGGGGAGCGTCTGGATCTTTGACAATGCCCGGTTGTGCTATGTCAACACGGTGGACTGGGGGATGATCACGGGGGAGGGAGGGAGTGTCAAAGGGATCTCCAAGAACAAGATGAATGAGCAGTGTCCCAACGCCTGCAGCAGCGACTGCCCCCGCTCCCGGGAGGAGGAGGGGAGGTACTTATGTTGGGGGAGTCAAGACTGCCAAAGGGACTTTAGGGACTTGTGTGGAGGCTGCTATGCCACAGGGAGGGTCTGCAGTGACAAGGGGGAGTGTTGTAGTGACCAGTGTCTGGGGGGATGCAGGATTGGATGGAGTGCCAAGGACTGTTATGTCTGCAAGCATGTCACGCACAATGGGACTTGCATGGAGAAGTGTCCTCCCCAGATGTATGAGTACCTTCAGAGGAGATGCGTGACCCGAGAGGAGTGCCTGGATATAAGGGCTTATCCCGACCTGTACAAGACCAAAGGGTCCGAGGCCCCGTTGAATGGGAAGCTGTATGAGGAGGAGGAGGGGGAGGGAGGGAAGAAGTATTGCGTGTTGGAGTGCCCCAAGGACACCCAGTGGGCGAGGAATGTGTCGGCTTGTGTGAGATGCTTCCCTTCAGCCTGCAACAAGAGCTGTCCCGGGAAGTTGGTTGACTCGATTGAGAAGGCGAGGGAGCTCCGGGGCTGCACCCGGATCAAGGGAGTGCTCAAGATAAGCATTAGGAGGGGGGCGGGACTGTCCTCTTCAACGATTGCCAAGGAGCTTAAGGAGAACCTGGATAAGATTGAGGTGATCGACCATCACCTCGTCATCACCCACACGCATGTCATCGTTTCCCTGGACTTCCTCCAGAATCTGAGGTTGATCCAGGGGGACGTCCTGGAAGGAGGCAGATACGCGCTGATAGTGAGGTCCAACAATAATCTGATGGAGCTTTGGAGTGATGATGACGCTGGTGGAGCAGGGCCGGCTAGGAACATCACCATCGGGAATGGAAACGTCTCCCGCGTCCTCTTCCACTACAATCCCAAGCTGTGTCCCAGGAAGATCTGGGACTTTGTCTCCCAGTCCGGTATCCAGCAGCCCAAGGATGACAAGTTCGAGATCGGGATCACCAACGGGGACAAGGTCACCTGCAACACCCGGAAGCTGGAGGTCCAGATCGCCAGGGAGTACAACATCTCGGCGGAGATCCGCTACGAGAACTTCCGGAGCAGCTTGGCCTTCACCAGCCATCTTTTGGGGTATGAGATCCACTACAAGGAGGCGCCGGACTATCCCCAGAGGAATGTCTCCAAGTATGGGGACCGGGACCCTTGTGGGGAGGACGACTGGACTATACTTGAGTATCCCAAGATGGGGGATGAGAGGGTGGTGGGGATCATCGAGGACGAGTGGGAGGACCCGAGGCTGATCACAAATCTGAAGCCCTACACTTACTACGCCGTTTACGTGAAGACGGTCGTCATCCCGGATGAGAACTCCCTGAACAATAATACCGGAGCGGAGAGCGACATCAAATATTTCAAAACGCTGCCGGGAGTTCCGACAAAGCCGACAGAGGTGAAGGTGGGGGCGGGAGGGCCCAACAGGGTGAAGTTGAGTTGGGGGATGCCCCTGAGGGGGAATGGGGTGTTGAAGGAGTTCAATGTTTATTACAAGGTGGAGAGGGAGGATTGGGGGGTGCAGGACCAGAGGGATTACTGTTTGAAGGGGAGGAGCTCATGGAAGTCGTCGACTACGACGGAGAAGTCATCGGTAGTCAGCCCGTTTGCCCATCACAATGTCTCAGTGGCTGGTGGTCCGGATTGTTGCTCGTGCAGTGCAGGAGGCAGTGGGGGTGGGGGAGGGGTGAAGCCATCCTCCAGTATCCCCATCGACGACGATGACATCCGGTATCAGGACGACATGATGAACCAGATCATGAACTATGCTTATTTACGGAATGGCTCCTCCTCCTCCAGTGATAACAACCGGGATTCTGAAGGGGGTCGGAATCTCCTCCAAAGGAGGAAGCGATCCATCACTGGAGTGGTGGATTGGAGGAAGGTGACCATTCCGGTGGAGGAGGGGAAGTCCCAGTACACCCTGACTTTGGATAAGCTGACGCATTACACGAAGTACGTCATTGGAATGGAGGCGTGTCGATTTGGGAATGACAGTGATTTGGGGAAGTGCTCCCACCGCCTCACCTACAAGATCCGGACGGAGCCCTCCCCCACCGCGGACAACATTGATCCGGGGACAATCAAAGTGTTGAACGTGACGGAGGACAGATTCCTCCAGCTGAGGTGGGAGGAGCCTCCCCATCCCAATGGGGTTGTGATGGGCTACAAGGTCAAGGTCCAGCAGCGGGAGGGACCCGGGACCCTCCCTGTTGAGCGGTGCGTCACCAGGAAGGAGTTCCAACAGCTTGGGAGCAACTACACATTCCCGGTGGGGCTCCAGCCCGGAAACTACAGCGTTTCCATTCAAACGGCGAGCCTTGCCAGGGACTCGGACTGGTCACTGGATCAATATTTTGTGGTGGAGGGAGCGGAGGAGGATTTCAACGGAGGGGGGAGTCTCACCTGGGTTATCACCGGGGTGGTCTTCGCCATGACCGTGATCATCGCCGGGACATTCCTCACATATCAATATTTCCAGAGGGGCAACAAGCCGGGGCCGGGAGGCTGGATCTTCTCCCCCAATCCGGAGTACACCCAAAGTAAGTCATGATTGGTAATCGATTGATTTAATCAATCAATCAATCAATCTATTTCGTATTTTTTATTTTTTCAGTTGACAT
This sequence comes from Lepidocyrtus violaceus, assembly GCA_034696905.1. Lineage (NCBI taxonomy): Eukaryota > Metazoa > Arthropoda > Collembola > Entomobryomorpha > Entomobryidae > Lepidocyrtus > Lepidocyrtus violaceus. Next base: position 12,112 of record JAQGAI010001237.1, on the reverse strand, counting down.
TCCACCCAATTGGGAGGTTCCCCACGAGAAGCTCCTCCTCGGGGACAGGGTCTTGGGACAAGGCTCCTTCGGAAAGGTGGTGGAAGGCATTCTCCTGGACTTCGTTCCCGGCCGACCCTCCATCCAATGCGCGGTGAAGACGGTGGCGGACGATGCCCCATCCGACTACAGGATGCTCTTCCTGAAGGAGGCCAAGCTCATGGTGAAGCTGGACTGCAGTCATGTGGTCAAGCTGCTGGGCGTCATTTCCAAGACCCTGCCTCCCTACGTGATCATGGAGATGGTGGGGAATGGGGACCTCAAGAACTATCTGAAGTCCAGGAGGCCGGGCAACAGCTCTGGAGTCGTCCCGCCGACACTTCGGGTAATAAGTCAATAAAAAAGCCAATGAGGTCAAGGTCAAAGGTCACGATTGGTGAATTGTAATTTTGGGTTATTTTTATTTTTAGGAGGTGCTCCGAATGGCGGCCGAGATCTGCGACGGGATGGCCTACATCCACAAGGAGAAGCTGGTCCACCGGGACCTCGCCGCCAGGAACTGCATGGTTGGCTCCGACCTGGTCGTCAAAGTGGGGGACTTTGGGATGTCCCGGGAAGTCTTGAAGAGCGACTACTACCGGCTGCACAACAAGGCCTTCCTCCCGGTCCGATGGATGCCTCCTGAGTCACTCCAATACGGGGTCTTCACCAGCCAGTCGGATGTCTGGTCCTTTGGGGTGGTCCTCTGGGAGATGACCACCTTGGGCTACAAGCCTTATCAGGGTCTTATCCATGAGCAGGTCATGCAATACGTCGTCTCCGGGAGGATCATGGAGAAGCCGGAGAACTGCCCGGGGATCCTCTACGACCTCATGTCCCTGTGCTGGGAGTACGAGGCCAAGGAGCGGCCCAACTTCATCCAGCTCCTGGAGCGTTTGCTCCCCTTCCTGGAGGAGTCCTTCCGGAAGGTCAGCTTCTACCACGGGGCGGAGGGGAAGGACTACCGGAAGATGCTGGAGAACATGAACATGGAAGAGGAGCAGTTCCAGGAGGGGGGTGCTGATGACCCTCTGGAGCCATTGACCTCATTCAAGGACATCATCACCACGGATGATAACGACTCGGAGGAGGAGCATCAGCAGCACGAGCATCAGATCATCGATGACTTGGGGGAGCTGCCTTCAACACTGAAGGTTATCTCGGATTACCCCAGTCCCGCTGCTGCTAGCAAGGCATCACCTCCAACCAACAAGCTCAGCGGTCCGGTGGTCATCCACCCCAGTCCGAGGATAAATGACCTATCCTCCAACAACCGCCCACAAAACATTTCCCTCCCTGTGCCCTCCTCCCAAACTGGAGCGGGATCAGGAGCTCTAATGATCAACGGGACTTCCGCAGCCTCCACGAATCCCTTTGGGAGCTCATCCTCCATGGCATCCTCCTCCCCCTCCACATCCGCGTCCTCCTTCTCAACAAATACGAACACGAACATTCCAAATGGGCCTCAGGACCCATTCATTCCCATCATCCCATTCCCCTCCCAACATCACCACCACCAACGTCATCCCCCTCCGCCCCATGTTGGAGGAAGTGGGGAGATCCGTTGCGGGAACAGCCGAAGGAATGGCTTCCTCCTTTCCCGGCCCTTCTCCCCCATCAATGAACAGGGGCAGCCGGTGAACAGGACCACGGAGTGTTAATTATAGGCCATGTATATGTCACACAGAGGTCATAAGGTCATGTTACAAAAAAATGTTAAATGATTGTGATTAAATAATTAACTGAATTGTTTTTCAGTTTATTCCAAAACATTTTACTTTAGAAAAATTACTGTTTTTTCTCATTTATATTTTTTTTTTCATTCCATTATTATTACTTTTCTCTTTAACTAATTATCTAATTAAATATTCTCCTTAAATATGTCTACAATTAAAAGTCCGAACTTAACATTAAAAAATAAATTTTGAAAATAATTACATCAAAAAAGCTCTACTGCCACCAATTATCTTCTTCGGAAGATGAGCCATTCCCGACCGGGAGCCTGACCGGGATGATTACCCTCCGCTGATAACCGGTTGTTGTTGTTGTTGGGCTGGAAGAAGAGCCGTTAACCTTCCTCCTCAGGAACTCCACGCTCCTCCTCCTCAGTAGAGCCGTCCCATTATTCCCAGCATCATCGGATGAGGCAGTGACCGGGAGGACCCTGTAGATGGCGAGGAAGGCGAGGAACTTGGTTTGGAACGCGTTGGTCCGCCCGGGCATTACCAAATTCCGTGTTCTCCTGGGGCAATCCATCGTCCCTCCCAATCCGGGTGGATATCTCAGTCGTTCCTCCCAGAGGTGGCCCCGTTCGGCGAAGGTGGGGTCGCCGACCTCCGTTCCGGCGTAGAACTTGATGGAGTCCTGCTGGTCGCAGCTTTCCCTCCGGTGGAATATCCCGCCTTGGAAGTCGATCACTGTGGAGGCCTTGTACGTGTCCATGAAGTAGTGGACGGGCTCGCTGTAGGCGATGACGTAGAGGCTGGCGACCTTGTTGGGGCCCTCCTCATCATCATCATCCACCTTGTATGAGAAGTTGTGGTGGGAGGAGCCAAAGTGTTGGAGGTGGTAGTGATGACGAATGGGAGGAGGATTCCCACCCCCTCCAGTTGTTGTGCAGTCCAGTCCAGTGTACTGGAGGGCGAAGCCCGTCCCACTCGTGGAGCCATTATGCGTTTGGAAGAGGAGGATGGCCAAGCCCTCCGAAATGGTTTGGGTGGGGCTCTTGGAGCTGGATATTATTTTGGAGGGAAATTAATAATTAAGTAGTTAATTAGTTTTTTTCTTGCAAGGGTCTTACCTCAAAACCAGGCTGGCATTGCTCAGACTTCCGGTCCCCCCATCCACCGTGTTGGCGACGAGGTAGCGAGTCCCGTAAAAGCCATTCCGGACGAGGTCCAACCTCATCCGGCGGCAGTTGGGAGTGTGGATCAGCCAAATGCAGCGCTCGTTCCCTTGATACTTTTCATCCAGCTTGTAGTTGAGGAGGCCCGACCTCCTTGTGATTACCCCGCCGCAGTGGTCATTGGCAAGGGTCAGCTCTTTATCTGGAGAAAACAGAAGGCGGAATTAGTTTAAGAAATAATTACGCAATTAATTGCAATTTATTTTTTTGCCAACCTTGGCTCCACTTGTAAGTGAGGGTGGCGTTGTTGTTGTTGTTGGAGTCGGTTTGATTTTCATAAGCGCCCTCCTTGGCCACCCCCACCATGATCACTGCGATCCCGTCCAGATCCTCGATGATCGTCCTGGTGGTGTCATTTCCGGAGGACTGGCACGGGCTATTTTGGCTTATCAAGCTGGAGGATGTCGTATAAACGGCTGGACAGGCTGTTTCATTTGCCGTGGAGGAGGGAGAAGTCAGATTAAGCTCCAGCTTCATTTCCGGTTGGATCCCACCGGGGGAGATTGGGGGTCGTTGCAGGATGTAAACCCGCTCAGGCTTATCAGTGATGGGGAGGGATCCGGTGTCAGAATGGAGCCATGTATATTCCGGGCTAATCATGTCCTCCCCCGCCCCCTTCAGTATGGCGCCAGTCATGGCCCACTCAAAGTAAAAGTAGGTTGCATTGCTGGACAACGTGGGCTTGACCGGTGGGGCCTGGAAGATAACGTAGACTTCCCTCCCATTCGTGGGATATAAATTTCCCAGCCAGGACATCCGGGAACTGAATCTTTTTGGGGAAGCCAGCGCAGTCCCGTTGATGTCCGTGAGCTGAGCCAGATACAGATGTTGGAGGGAGAGGGAAGAGGGGTGAACACCGGAAGAAGACGGGCCTTGCCTCCCATTTCGTATGGCTATGGTGGACCTCATCAAGGGTTGGGGCCGGATCACCCAAACGCATCGGATGCTCTGCTTGGTGGAGGCATCCTCCGTTCTAAAGGATAGGATCCCTCCAGTCCCCCCAAGGAGACCGCCACATTTGTGGCCCCGTCGGGGGCCAAAGTAGTTGTTCGGGAGGGGATTTTCTACAAAATGAAAAACAAAAATTAAATAAAATAAAAATGTCGGACTTGATGATGATACGCGCTTATCTGAACAGACCTGCTTTCCACTCCACCCTGAAGGGAAGCCTATTCTCCGAGGACATCCCGATAAGGAAGGTCACCGGTGTCCCGTAAAGAGTGACCCCTTCCTTCCATCTCGTGTCATTCGTTTTGCAGAGGCTTTGGAATTAAAAAAAAATATGCAAATTAAATTATAATTTTTAATTGCCAATTTCCTAAACTTAATTAATTAAAGTCTTGCTTACTCCGTCAAAGACGTCCCATTCCCCAGCAGATCGCTAACGACCATGAAGAAACCCTCCTCCGTGCACTCCCTCCGATCCCAGCCCAGTTTGAAGACCACCCTCGTACTAAAGTTGGAGAAGGTGACCGTGCCCACGGTCCTCGTAAAATTGAAGGCGTAAGTGTCCTCCTCCTTATCATGATAGTAGTCCTCCAAGGCTTGGTCCCTCCACTTGCCAAAATCAGTGTCCGTGAAGGACCCACTCCCATTGTGGGCGGGAAGTTGATGGTGGAAAAACTGGGTCCGCTTTTGCTCCACTTTGCCCCGCCCCTCGTACTCCAGTCCTAAGCTTATCACTCCATCCGTTGCAGTGGAGGAACTTGAGCTTGTTGTTGGGCTGGCCATGTCACTATCATTCCGGGTGAGGACGATGAAGCCGATGGGGCCTTGCAAGAACTCCGGTTTGACTCGGCTCAACAGCCGAGTCCGGGTGGTCTCCAGAGTGGCTTCACCATCCCCGGCTTTGAGGAGCTCAACCGCGTACGCTTTGAAGTTTGGCGGTAGTTTCAGGTCCTATAAGAAAAAGATAAGCCATTTATCATAATATCATGAATGACCTTCACTTGACCTGACCTTGACTGACTTACATCCAGCATGATCTTGATCTGGGAGAAGTGGCCGGCCTGAATGGTCCATACGCAGTGGAGCGGCTGATACTCCTCCACATTGTCACTCTCCGCCATGGCCGCTCTCGAGTAGACTACGTGGCCGGAGCGGGCGAAGAGGACTCCTCCACAGGTCATATCTGTTTTTATACAAGCCCATGTGCATAACGTTAAAACTTAATTGTACTAGATCAAATATCGTGTAATTAATAAACATTGATCAATTAACTACAAACTCACTTGACACGGCGAAGGTCTTGTCATTCGGTCCAACTGTAAATCAAGTAAATTAAATCATAATTTCAAACAAACTATAACACTAGTTAATTTAATTAATTTAACTAATTAATTTTAATTTACTTTGATCCATGAGCTCCTCCAAGAGCTTGTTGTGGGTGGATAGGACCCTCCTCATATCATAGAATCCCCGGGTGAGCCTCTCCAACCCCATCATGTTCTCTTGGAGGGAGGGTATCAACTCCCTCTGCGCCTGGATTTTCAGCTCCCCCGTCCCGTTCCTCAGCCCCGCCATGGAGTCCTCCATGGAGGAGATTTGACCCTGCAGTTGACTGATAGCTTTCCTGTTCCCGCTTTTGGTGGCGTCCTTTGGCAAGTACTCCTTCCCATTGAATCCAATCCCATTACTTTAATCACATTTCAAATTTAATTAAACAGATAATTTAACTCAATTTAATTTAACATTCAATCAATTTCCCCCTCCCCCCCCCAAAAAAATAACCTGATTACCTTTTCTCTGCCTGCACTTTCCTCAGCGCCTCCCTCACCACCGCCTTGTTGTGCTCAATCCGACGGGCTTCATTCCGCTGTCTGGTGAGCAGGGCGAAATGCTCGCGATAGCCATACCTCTGGTCCCCCTCCTCCCCCTCCTCCTCCCAGCAGTCCAGCAGCCCTGTTGTCAGCGCCAGGAGCAAGACTATCCCCAATTCTGTGCCAATCTTCATCTCAATTGCCTCTCAAGAACTTTGCTCGTGTGGAACTATTTTTGGGAGCACAAGTAAAGTACCAGCTTCGCCAAACTGAACTCGACTGAACTGAACTTCACTTCAAAAAAAATAATTTCGCATTCATTAAAAAAAAATTATGCTTGGAATGAGGAGGAGGTGGGGGGAAGCAATTTTTTTTTGCTGACATTCGCACTCCATTTCTCTGAAATGAAATGGGAATCAGAAGTAAAGCTGATTTATTGATGACCACCGACCGGTTATCTTCATCAGCACATCTGTTATCCAATCCATGCCACATGGTCTTTCCAAGAAAGAAGCATAAACTGAAACATAACATGGGAGAGATGATGATAAGCCAAGTGCTTTTTTTTATTTATTTGATCATGCTGAATATCAATATCAACTTGTGTGACCTCTGACCCTCAAAAAAGTGCAAATGCAGTGCAGACAGATAATATAAAAAATAAAATAAAATGGGACGAGTGGTGAAGTTGATGAATGGCTTGAGCTTGATTTGGTATCTATAAATCTGAATTTTTTTATTACGTAATATGGATTGATTTGTTTATTTTTTCAAAGGAAATCTCACCTTGCCCCAAAAATTGATATTTTAATTTTTTCATTAAAAAAATAAAATATAACCAGATCAAATGCAAAAAAAATGTAAAATGGATATATTCAAATTCAAAGTTTTTCTCTCTAGTCGGTAGCGACAATCATGCCCCTGGGGACCCCGGTCCTCCTCAGCTTCTCCAACTCCGTCTTGGCCTTCTCCTCCATCTCCCGGAGATCCTCGGAGCTCATCCCAATCCACCGGTCGCCCCAGCAGAACATCTGCCTATGGAAGTTGGTGAGTAACCGCTGGGCTCCATTCTGGAGGAAGTTCTCCACCCGGCCCTGCAGCCCCAGCCATTTGAAGTCCACGGTGATCACCTTGTAGCAGGTCATGACGGGGCTGTGGCTCTCGGCCCAGTTCCCTGTGAGCGGGCCCCGGTTCAAGAGGTTGGAGCGGACCTTGCCCGGATCCTCATCCTCCTTGTAGTCCTTCTCATGCAAGAGCTCCGCAGCGATGTCGATGTTGACCACTTGCCGCTGCTTGAGTTTCTCTGGAGGGAGCTCCAGAGCGTTGTTCTGCTCCGCCCTGTCCTCCTCCAGATGGAGGGACTCGATGATGATGCCGAAGCCCTTTTTCATGCAGCTCGGATTGCTGATCACCGTCCGGATGTAGGGGAAGGCGTTCCAGGTCTCCTCCACCAGCTCCACTTGCCCCTTCGGGGTGAGCATCCGGATGAAGGTCGGGATCTTGCTGGCCAGATGGTAGAGCTTCTTGGTGTACTGGCCTTCGGTGAATTGGCCGCCCTCGTGGATGGGGAAGTCCTCGAAGGGCTCGTTCCGAAGGATTTCTACCCCTTCACCGCCGCCCGTCTCCAGGAGGTCGAATTCATTTTGGCAGTAGAGCTGTCCCAGGTGGTACTCCTCCGAGGTGAAGGGCATCACGATTCGGTATTCTTTGATGAGCATTTTACTCTTCTCAACTTTGGAAATAGTTTGACACTGGTTTACTTATCGATAAGCACTTTGCCGAAAGATAACTCGGCTGATGGTTATTTTTTTTAAATCTGACCTGAAGAAATTGGATTTTTATTTTTTTTAATAATAATAATTATTATTGTTTTTTCTTTATGCAATTTACATAATTTGCATGAAAATTTATCTCTTAATCAAGTTGTGTTGGAAGCCATGCCATCCAATTCCAAATCCAACCCAAACCAGATATTTTTCTCACATTGCCCCAAACCATGTCAGTAAGGACACTTGGAATAGAACGTCATTAAATAGTTAAATACAAGCTTATCAAGTCCTTAACTTATCTCATTTTACTTTTGCCCTAACCACTAAAATCAAAATAAAATTGCAGTGCAGTAGTGGAAGAATCCAAACAAGCCATGCTAATTAGATTTTTTGTAATCACTTTTCACACTTTTACCCTCCCAAATAAAGAGGCTTCATTTTATTTAATGTTTTTTTCTCTCAGTTAGTCTTACATCACTTAATCTAATTCACTGACTATAATTAAAACAAAATTAGGGATATAGTTTTTTTTTTTGCACAAATTATTATTCACCAAAAACAAAATTAAGATGAGATCTTATCTTATCTTATCTTCTAGCTGCAATTCGTCACCCTATAAGATAGATGACCAAGTAGAGGAGCACGATGAGGGGGAGGAGCACCCTGAAGATCACGTGGATGTTCAGCATCTCGGCCAATATGTACAGGGTCGTGAAGAACCAGGCCATGCCCAACAGAGTAAGCCCGACGAAGGCCAGGCACAGGAAGGGAAGCAGGATGATGAGGACCACCGCCAACCGGCACAACACGAATCTGGAGAAGGTGAGCAGCTCCACAGCCTCCCGGCTCTCCGGGAAGGAGTCCCCCTCCACCAAGCCCTTGATCATGGCCAAGGCGGACATCCCGGCGACGGCCACCATCTCGTCCAGCACGGCAGCCTTTAAAAAAAAAGATTTAATTAATTAATTAATTATGATTTGGATTATTAAAATGATAATTAATTAACTATGGGGAGTACTTTGAGGGCCTCGGGTGACTCCCACCACATGTACCAAGGATGAGGCTCATCCCAGACGGGGGGAGCGGTGTCACTCAGCCTCGGCCAGAGATTGAAGCGCCACGTGTCAGCGACGTAGAAGCACAAGTCTATCAAGCATATCGAGAGGAATAGGGGCCAGGCGCAGTAGGCAAATGGGTCCTTGGCGTCCGGATCCGAGCAGGAGGCATTGGGCAGGAAAACAAGGCGAACGAACGAGTAGACCAGGAGGAGATAACTGAACTCGTGGATCTGGAGGGGAGGCAATTAAAAAGAACTAGTTCATATTTATTGATAAGCAGTTTTGTTAAAAAGAAGAAGAGTCACGATGGGGTGGAATGGATTGGGATACTTGCCTTGGCTCGGTCTCCAGTCCGCGCCCAAGTTGGCACATAGATCATGACGGAAGGCTTCCACTCGGGCGGCTCCTGTTAATATAAAGCGCAGCTTAATCCAGTTTGACTGATAAGGCTGCTGGTTTGGTTATCTTGAATGGATTATTTTTATGGAGCTAGTAAAGTTATCATATGCGATTTACGAATCCCCACAAAAAAAACTAAACAGGAAGACTGAGGAGGATCGATGGATCGGAACAACTTTTTTCTAAAGAAAAATAATTAAGGATTGATAAGCAAAATTAAATTACTTTTTTTAAAGAGCGCTTTTCATCAAAGCATATTTCCGGTTTGTTGCATGGATATAATTTTTTTTTGCATTGGATTGGATTGGAGGTGGCTTTTACTTTGATTTTATCTTATTCCAAAAAAAGTGGGGATAAGCTCGGTTGTTCAAGGTAACAATTTAACAAATGACCGGTGCACATTGCGTCAAAATCGTTAAAAAAATACGCTCTTCCCATTTTGCGTTTAGAGGCAAGTCAGCCAAGCAAGCCCAACCCAACCGGATCCTCCTCAGGTGAGTCCTTTCAGCAATTCGCAAATTGGATCTAAAACGGCTAGTTTTCCCCGGATCCATTATTAATTAATTACATTCGAGAATGGCAGCGGCGGACCGAGACTTCGTAGACCACTTTGGGGTAATGAGCAATTTTTTTTTCTCCGTTGTTTAGTTTTAATGAAATGACAATTAGCTTCACTCCAATTTTTTTTTAGCGTTTTGTGGACCACCAAACTCAGAAGCTCGGGGCCCTCCTCATCATCCACCTTATCATCCGGCTTTTGTACCAGGGCCCTTTGGTGGAGTCCTTCATGGTTCTGCTGGCTGCTGCTGACGATGGACATCGGATCGGCTCATTTTTGCTCAATCTCCTCCTCACCGGGCTGTTCGGATTTTGGGGCGGACTCATCCACTATTTGGTTGTGCTTTCGGGAGTCAACGTGGAAAGGCATCGGGTTTTTGGGATTTGGCAGGATCTGGTCCGCCGGCGGCAACAGCTTCCGAATGACAGGTTCCTAATTAGGGATGTGATGAGGCTGCAAAGGAATGGGAGGAGGCACCATCACAGGATCCAAAGGAATAATATGCTTAATTTGGCGGCAAGGCGAAGGCGTTAGTGAATGGATAGCGACACACTTTCCGTCTTCTCTTAACATTACTTAAAGAAGCAATTAGCAAGAACAGTAAAATGATGATGATTATCATGATTGGGTATCATGAATGAAAAAAATGATTAATGAAGTGACATAATTCAATTATACTATTCAAGCTATGTAAGTTCTAGTAAAGTAAGTTGTGCTAGGTAGTAAATTTAAAAAAACACGATGATTACTTTAGTTAATTAAAATCATTTACAAAAATCAATTGATGATCCTCTCATCGCACCAAGCCCAATTATTATTGTACTTTGATGCATTAAAAATAAGCATGTATCACAATGCCCCAAATACTTACCAAAGCCCATTTCATCTTGGGAAGTTGAGTCAAGTAAATGCTCACTTTCACTCATTTTTTTTTACTTGAGCTTGATGGGCAGTATTTTTTTTTTAGCCCGTTCTTGACTCAAATTCGTTGACTTTCACTTTGGATGAAATGCTGAAAAATATGATATGACATGAGCTGAGATCCGGTGAGAAGTTGGAAGATCTTATTCCAAAGTGGGAGGGAATCGATAAGACTGCTCCTTGCTACCTACCATTCTGAACTCCTCCTCGGTTTTGGGCATCAAGGTAACAACTTAACAAATGAGTGGTGTACTTTACAATAAAATGGTGTAAAAAAAAATAATACTTTCCTCCCATTTTGATTTATGACTTAGGTAAAAAAAAAAAATATTTTATTTTCAGGATTTTGGCACGCCAGCCAAGCCCATCCGCACCCTCCGGCGTGGTCCTTTCAGCAATTCTTCAGAAGTTAGATCTAAAACGGTTAATGTTCCTCGGTCCATATTAATTACATTTAATTAACAATGGCTGTGGTGGACCCTCACTTCGTAAACCACTTTGGAGTAAGAGGAATTACCTAACCTCAGTGATATAATAACTGAAGTTAGCCAAAATGCCAATTAACTTCACCCCAACTAATTTTATTATTGTTTTGTGTTCAGCGCTATGTGGACCACCAGACTCAGGAGTTCGGGGCCCTCCTCATCATCCACATCATCATTCGGCTGCTGTACCAGGGACCTTTGGTGGAGTCCTTCATGGTCCTGTTGGCTGCTGAGTCTGGGCATCGAATCGCCTCTGTTTTGCTCAATCTCCTCCTTACCTGGCTGTTCGGCTTTTGGGGGGGACTCCTCCACTACTTGGTCGTGTTCGTTGGATTCAACCTGGAACGTTATCGGATTTACGGGATCTGGGAGGAGGGATGGGCAGCTTTGTATCTGCAGCAGATTCAGGACGAGTTGATCCGGATGCGGAATCCGATCGTCCTGCCAGGATAGAAAAAGGGAAAACCGGAAGTGTGGAATGGAAGGAGAGAGATGGAATGGCTTTCTGGGGAATAATGAATGAAACAAAACATTGTATTTGCTGATATGACAAATCAAAGCTATGTACCTACCTAAGTTGCAGTTGTGCTAGTAAACTAAAATATATGGTTAATTAATTAATAAAAGTAAATTAAAAAAGTAAGTTGATGTTGAGTTGAAATGTCTCACAATGCCCCACCTGAGCAGAGTTCAACTGCTGAGTTAAGTAAAACAAGCACTTTCTCTCAATCATTTTTTTTTACTTGAGTTTAATGATAATTATTAGTACTTTTCCCTTTGCTTTCTTGGCAATCAAGGTAACAACTCGACAAAAATGGGTGGCATCAATTAACTTTCTTAAAAAAAATTTTTGGAACGATTCCCATTCTCCTTTTTTATGTACAGTTTGGTTTGAACAGCTTTTTAGTGAATAAACGTTTTTTTGAGCCCCTCCCCATCCATCACTTATTTCCTCACCTTTGACCTTTCCCCTCCTTTCCTTATCAATTTTCATCCCCCCACATTGCATATATACGTCATGGTTGACTCGGCCTTTGTGGATCACTACGAAGTAAATTACTTTCTCCTAATTTGATTTGTATTTAAAAAGAATTAACTAACTAATACGATCCAACATCGTAATTATATAATCAAATTAAAATTTTACAGCGCTTCCTCAACTACAAATCTCTAGAGTTCTGTGCCCTCCTCATCATTCACTTCGTCATCCGGCTCTTGTTGTACAATGGACCTTTTGTG